>RJWK010040037.1:0-20134 GCA_004363435.1 Platanista minor | reverse complement strand
TCACTTCCAAAAATGTTCCAAATTGGACCTGAAATGATCTGATCACCTTACTCTAGATTGTTCCCACCAAAAAGTCTTATCCACACTTTCACTGACAGATCCTTTTTCAGGCTGGGAATCCCAAGCCTTTTCCCAAACCCACAGTCCACGCTCTGACCGCGCACTGGCTGCGCGTCTGCTAAACCCTGTGCTGCTCCCCCCCACCCCCACCCCATAGACCGCTGATACCCAGGGGATGTTAGTTGGTAGCCTTGGACTTCTCAGCTTAATCGCCCTGGCTTTAATGCCACTTAAATCAGAACGTAAGCACTGCAGGAATTTTAGGAATCCGATGATAGAAATTGTATTTTTAGAGCCGTGAATGACTTGAGCGCATGAAACAGTGCAGTGACTGAAGAGAGTTCTCTCCAGTTTCCCATGATTTATCACAGGCGAGTTCACAGCAGGTTAAAATAATTGAACGCCGTGATAGCCTACATACTGGCATGGTTTTATGGGGAGTCATCCGTAACATATTTGTCACAAAGCATAATTTCCAAGATAGAACTCTGATCCACATGCCATTTTTTTTTTTTTTTTTTTTTTTTCACCACAACGACACAGTTGAAATAACTCCTTTGTGGAGGCTGGCTCCATTTTCACAGTGTCCGGCCCCAAGCTAGAGCTTCGGGGAAAAGGACCAAGGAAATGATTAGTCCGTCAAATAAAATGTAAGTATATCCTGACGAAACGCTCACTTGTACTGGGGGATAAAGAGGAATGTTCTCTCTGGGATGGTTGTAACTCGGGAGCTCTGCTAGGCAGACTCTACCTGCCTCTTACTGCTTCTTCTATTTCCTTTTTGCTTCATGGTTTATTTCCCACTTTTCTCCTGCTGCGCTTTTTCCTCTACTTATTAGCCGCGGCCCCTGGGGAAGTAATGTTTCCACTCTATAATCAAGTGCTACACCACGGGGAGAGTAAAAAGGGATTCGGTAGCATCACTGCAGCAGAGCGAGATCTTGCACGTGTGGTGAGTGCATATGGACCCAAGTTCAGCTGTGTCAGAAATGCAATGGTCCTTTTTCGTTTTTTATAAATCTACTTAATTTCTCTTCTGAACCCCAATATTTCTCAGTCATGGAGCAATAATCTCAGTCAAACGAGGGTGTCCTCATGCGAATCTGAGGAAGGCCAGGGGACCCATCTGATTTGCCATCTTCAGGGCCTGTCTGGCTGCTGCATCTCACCCCACCCAGAGGATAGTGGGCTGCAGGGCAGGTGCGACGCACTCAAGGCTGCTTCTCAGGGTCCCCACCATCAGATCAGCTTTCTTGGCTTCCCCAGCTCCCCTCCTCCCCAAATCTGAATAGTCTTATCAGGCCTGGAGAAAGAGTTTCCCACGTAATCTTCCAAATCTTTGGTTTATGCCGAAAGCCTGGGATTTGAGACTCAAGAGCTAAAAATATGACTCCTGTGTTATCTACATTTTGCTGCTTTTCCCTTCCCTGGAGCACTAAAGACAGACGGCCTAGCTGCCTGATGGGGAGAAAACACAGGGAATAACCAGTGGGCAGATACCGCCCAGTAATTTCCCACTGCAACTGGAAAGCACCAAGAGGAAGGCCTGGCGTACGGTAGGCAGTCCACAAGGGTGATCGCCATCTTTACGCAAGGTAGATTAGAGAAGCAATAAGAATACAGTCTGTAGAAGTTCCTAGTCTGACTCCATGGGTTCCTGGCTCTGTGTCCTTGAGCAAGTTACCTAACCTTTCTGTGTCTCAGCTTCTGCATCCACAAAACAGAGATTATGGTAGTACCTGCCTTACAAGGCCCTATGTATATACCGTACTCATGAATTATGTTATTATTATTATTATTACCACTACTACAAACTCCTGTCTCTTCAAGCCATTGGTGATCATGGGTCCATGCCATCAACACACACAGTACCTCCCATGTACCCTTTCACAGGGGAAGAAGCAGCTACTGCTCCCAGGGGTGAGGCTGGGCTGAGTTTTCTGGAAATGCAACCCTCTGGGTAAAATCTGGGTAGGTCCTCGGGGCTGGGTTAAGAAGGAATCAGCTGATGTCAGTCAAGGCAGTGCTGAGGCACTGTCATAGAGAAGCAGATTCTTTTTTTTTTTTTTTTTTCCGGCGTGCGGGCCTCTCACTGCTGTGGCCTCTCCCGTTGCGGAGCGCAGGCTCAGCGGCCACGGCTCACGGGCCCAGCCGCTCCGCGGCATGTGGGATCTTCCCGGACCGGGGCACGAACCCGCGTCCCCTGCATCAGCAGGTGGACTCTCAACCACTGCACCACCACGGAAGCCCGAGAGGCAGATTCTTGAGGAGCAAGAGTTGGAATTGGAAGACAGATCCATGCTTCCAATCCGGGGGACAGGAAAGAGACAGAAGAGGAGGATGAGCAGAGTCAGAGAAAGGCTGGCTGGGTCACTGTGGGGACATGCCTGGTTAACCTTGCTGGCGGCTGCTGGACATCAGAACCCATTCTGGGCCTCTCCTGAGATGTGAGTCCTGCATGGGCTTTTGCTGAGGGAGGTGTGGCTTCTGTGAGCCAGGAGCAGAAGGGGAACCTGAGGAAGAGACAGTGGTCCAGCAGTGCCCATCTACGTAATCTCGTTCTGCAGCCCAACAAACTGAAGAGAGTGAGAATGAGAATGTGAGGACCTTGACCCTTCCACCTGCCCGTGCCATGTGTCCTAGGGCCAATCTGGTCAACGTCCCTGTCAGGCCACACTCAGGCAGGACGACAAGCCTGCAGGGACGGCGGGAAGTACGTCGTATCAGGAGTCAGGGGACCTGAGATCCCGTCATATGACCAGTTAGCCTGTGGCCTTGGACATACCCCTTCTCCTCCTCCCTGGGCCCCCCCCCGCTTCCCCCAATGAGGAGGTGGGAGCCGGTTATAGTAGCTGCACTGGGGAGGAACAATATGGGCATAGTTAAACGTGGGGTTTGGGAGCCAGAGGGACCTCAATGTGAATCCTGTCTTTGATACTGAGTAGATGTAAATATAGGGCAATTAACTTATTTAATCTTTCTAAGCTCCACTTCCCTCATGTATAACAATGGAGATACTAATAGCACACTTCTCATGTGATTATTTGGAAGATTAAATTCAAGAGTGTATGTGAAGTGTTCTGCACAGCCCTGCTGAAATACTGTAAGCGCTTGATCGATCGTTGCCTCTTATCACTGTAGTGACTACTCAGAGGAGCCCCAGGGCTCCATCAGCTCTGCAGTAGGAGAGTTCAAGTGTGTGGGCCTGCTTCATCCACAGCCTCTTTGTTTTTCTATTTTATGTGTGTGTGTGTTTTTTTTTAATAAATGTAAATGCTCCACACTAAAAATAATAATAATATTATAAGTCACTGGACTAGACGGAGGGTTGGCAAACTTTCTGTAAAGGGCCAGATAGTAAGTAGCTGAAGCTTCATGGGCCACACGTGGTCTCCACTGCATAGTCTCTTATTAGAGTTAATAAAAGAATAAAAGTTAATTCTTTTATTAGGGTTAGGGTTAGAACTAGGGTCAGGCTTACACAGAGAATAAGAGTATTTGCTGGGATTGGATAACAGTTAACAGGACATCTCAGTGGCGAAACATAGTTAAGATTTATTTCTCACATCACAGTAAAATGTGATTTGGGGGTCGGGGGGTCTACAAGCACAAAGTCTTTTAGGGACCAAGAATCCATTCATCTGGAGGCCTCCTCTATAGATGGAAGGGACAGACAGATGGGCCCACATGCAAGAGTGATTTAAAAATAGACCAACCATTCTGTACAGTGATAGACCGTGGGCTGATTTTGGCATGTAGGATATCGTCTCCCCTCTCCTGGATTAGACCATCTCTAGGTTCCTTCTGAAGATGCAACAAACTTCTCTCTGATAAACCTTGGTTTTCTCCATCCAAGTAGCCTAGCATCCACTCCATAAGATCTCATACTCCCTTTCACATGATAATCATTTTCATATTTCTAACAGTGGTCAGGTTCAGCGTTTTTGTTAAATTTTATGTGTAACGTTACCCAGTTCTTTCGTGGGCAGTTCTCATAGAGATGGTATAGTACACCCTCAGGGCTGCCGTTACAAAAGACCACACAAACTGGGTGGCTTAAAAGAATAGAAATTTATTCTCTCAGAGTTCTGGAGACCAGGAGTCCAAAATCAGAGTATAGGCAGCGTTGATTCCTTCCAGGGGCTCTGGGGGAGGATCTGGTCCAGGCCTTTCTCCTGGCTTCTGGTGATGGCCAGCAATCCTTGGCGTCCTCAGCTTCTAGACACATGACTCCAGTCTCTGCCTTTGTCTGCACGTGGAGTTCTCCCTATGTCTCTGTGTCATCACGAGGCCATCTCCCTACTGGGTTAGGGCTAGCTCTGATAACCTCACCTGAACTTGAGGAAATCTGCAAAGACCCTATTTCCAAATAAGCTCATGTTCACAGCTACCAGGGGTTAGCAGTTCAACATATCTTTTTGTGGGGACACAGTCAGTCCCTAGCAGGTGGCGATCGGCACACGGTGGTCTCTTCATATCTAAGAAGTGTGAAATGTTAGAAGTGGTGAGGATGGTCCGGGCTGCCCTGGTGTGTGTATATCAGAGATGAGAAGCCTAAAGGAGCCTAAGTTTTACCTTTCATTGTAAATTGCAGAGAGAACAGTGCTATTATAGCTGCTACCTCGGGGAATGTAGAATTTTCCTTTTTAGAGGTTTTTTTTTTTTTTTTTTTTATGGACATGGAACAATGAACTAGAAAATGTTGCACATTCTGTACTCTCCTTCTATTTTCAACTTATAAAATGCTGTATTCAAAATACCGGAACAGTGAGGCTTGTGGTTACTAACGAAATTAAAAATAAAAGCAAAAGCCCCATAGCATCCACGTCACCCCACGAGGGAGATGCAGGCTGATGCCCTGGACAAGCAGTGGACTTTCTGGTGAATTTGCAACTCCTTCTGCAGAGGTCAGGATTGGAAAATCATGACCAGCTGGTTGTAATTCTGTCCTATTTTGAAACAGATGACATAGACAGCTAGCCCATCACTAGGGTGGAGATTTATTTGCCCCTACTTGGTCTAAGTTCCAGAGAGCCAGTTTGCAAAGTAGAGAAAAGGGGCAAAGTATTTTCTTGGTGACCTCACCCCACTGCTGCCAGTGGAAAACCTACCAATATCCCACAACTGGCCCATGGGAATGGGCCCACGCTACACCATCTCGAATATTCCAAAGCAGGACTAATGCATCTCTTCCAAAGTTTCGTGGCAGTTTTTGTCTTTGCCTCTCTTCAGTGGCACTTAGGACAGTCTTTCGTATTTACAAGTCACTTCTCCCCTCCTGAAGGGAAAGCTCTTTAAATCTTGGTCTTATGACTCAAGAGGAAGAAGCCAGTGGAAAGAGGGAAACTTGGGAGTGGACCCTTCAGGAACCAGGAAGGATAGGGCAAAGGGCCAAGTTGGAATGGTCTCTGTCCTGCACAGGGCACCAAGCAGCAGGGAATTTCATTTCAGTTTCCCTGGAAGCCAAGTAACCCCTTCTATTGGGGGTGTAACATCAGACCTAGAATTCTAGTTGAATGCACCTGAGATAACCCTGTCCACAGCTGTCAGCAGGAGTGATTCACTTAACTTCTCTCTGCCTTAGGCTTCTCATCTGTATGATGGGCTAAATAATAACCCTCATACAGTTGTTACAGGGATCAAATATGATAATGGGTGGAAAGCACTTAGCACATGGCCAGCCTAGCACAGTGGTTCTCAAACCTCCCAGATTTACCCCCCTGAGAATTCTGATAGATGTGGGTTGGAACCTGAGAATCTGTATATTTGCCAAGCAGAGAAATTCTTATTTCCAGGGAAATGTGGGAAACCATGCTGTCACAAAACTAAAAGTTCAATAAAGAGAAGTTATTTTTATTATATCATTTGCATCATCATTAACACCATCATCATTGTGGAGAATTCTTTTCTTTTAAACCAACAAGTTTATCTTTACTAAACATATAGGAAAGAATTAATAGACTTACTCCTTAAGTTTTGGGTTCAAGAATACATAAGCTGTGGATTCTGATTCTGGCTCTGGCTGATAAAGCATTCTGACCTTCAAAATGTTTAATCTCTACACCTCAGTTTCTTCATCTGTAAACTAGGTGGTGGTTACTGGTGAGGGTGTGCTAATTGTTATCGAAAATGATGAATATATAGTAGCTGACACATAGCAGGTCCGTCATCTAGGAAAGATTTTCCTACTTTTAAGCAATGGTTCAACTGCTTTAAAGAATACTTTTAAAGATGATTATCTAAACCCTTTTCGCCAAGTTGACCTTACATTAGAGGACCATTACATAAACAGATGAAAACAGAACTCTTCTGGTTCTCAGATGTGTATCTTCCTTTCTTCCCACCAAACTCCCCTATTGGCTCTTGAGTTACTCCCATAGCTCTCTGTGCAATGTCTTTTATTTTTATTTATTTATTTTCTTGCGGTACACGGGCCTCTCACTGTTGTGGCCTCTCCTGCTGCGGAGCGCAGGCTCAGCGGCCACGGCTCACGGGCCCAGCCGCTCCGCGGCACGTGGGATCCTCCCGGACCGGGGCACGAACCCGCGGCCGCTGCATCGGCAGGCGGACTCTCAACCACTGCGCCACCAGGGAAGCCCTGTGTAATGTTTTTAAAAAAAAAGACTGTCTTAAATAACAAAGTTGTTAACTGACCTTTAACACATTAGCTGACCTCGTGATTTCTTGTATATCTAAAGTGTAGCTTTTGGAGACTATATAAAGACGTCTTGCATAGTATAAGCCACTTATGCTATTTACAGTGTACTCACATGATGGGGTATCCTGCTTGAAGATACTGTTTGGGGAAAGATTCAGCAGTACTGGTGGATTCTTTGGTATAATTGAGGCTGGTTATCTCAACTGTGGTCTGATATGGAGATGGTCTCACTGCTTGTAGAACTGGTAGGCTTGTAACCAAATCCAAATCTCTCCCAGCTTAAAAGCTCAAGGCCGTTATTTCAATTTTGCACTTATTTAGGTGGGGAGGGACCTTAACTTAGAATAAGCACTTGGATTTCACTCAGTAAATTCAAAGGCTATAAATCTCACCCATGATTCATTTCCGTGATTCCCCTGGGGATGAGAGACAAGAAAGCGTCCATGAGAAGGGCTAATCACCACTTTCTGACTGGGGCATCCCCAAAGAGGGAAAGAACTGTGGGGCTTCGGAATTAAAGGGGCAGTGGAAAAAATTTCCTTGTCCAGTGGGGACTCTTGTCCCTTTTAACTCTTCACGCTACTATTTTTCCATCCTTCCTAGACACCCAAGGGCAAAGCCTTGTACAAACTCTTCTCTGTGTTTGATTGCTTTAACGGTTCTCAGACTCCTTAGAATCAGTAACATGTATTTTAATCATTTTCTGTTTTCTGTTATGTAATTTTCTTGACTTTTCCCAGTCCCTACGATGAACACTTAGGGAGAATAAACCAAATCACATAATTCACTGTACTTACTTCAGTGTCTAGTGTAGAAATGTCTTACTAATGTACGTGTGAGAAGATTCATGAACCAATTATATTAAATTACAAGGTGTCTTAAAGTCCATTCTTTTGAGCATAGCTGTCTAGTCACTTGACTGTTCCTTGGCTACTTCTCTACATGCTCATTGTTAAAATTATGTTGATAGTAGATTAATAATAATAATAATACTAGATTGCGCTAAGGGCGTATTATTAAAACGGCACCTAGTCCAGGGGGCCTTGAAATAATGAAATCCCAGAGGTGCAGCTCTCAAAGGGAAAGACTGTGTAGGTAAGAGTGGCAGGTAGAAACAAAGCAAGAATTTTGAGTTGGGTCTCTGGCCCCACATGTTAAAGTTCCCAGAAGTTGGGCTGGACCCTGTAGAAGGCTTTACCTACCCCCAATTAGCACAACCCTGGGTGTCAGAACTCACACTCTAGTTAAGGGGAAAATTACACTCTGCAGCACGAAAATATTCAATAAAAGTGCCCAGAAAGACAGGCAAGGGGGGCGTCTATAGCTAAGACAGAGCAACTCTATAAAAAGACCTGTAATAGCTCGGTGGCTGAACACAATTAAGATAAAGTAAGTCAATGGGGGAGGACAGCTGTACCCCAGGCAGGTTCTCAGGGACCTAGAATTCTTCCATCTCATGGCTCCTCCACTTCCAGAGCTCCTGAGGCCTCCACCTGATGGAAGAAAAAAGCAAGATCATGGAGCAGTCTTTAGTGTGAGAAGAGTGTGGATCGCTTGGACCCACATTCAAGAACCCAGCCACAGAGCAAGCCTTAATTATAAGCGACTCACCTAGCTGTGTGCCCAGGAAGGAAAGAGAAAAGGTGAACACCTAGCCCGTCTCTGTTGCAGTGAGTGAGTACTTGTCCCCAAAGCCTAGTGGCTAAGCTTCTTCAGGCAGCCGAGGAAAGTGGGAGTCCACAAAGGGAAAATAAAAGGCAATGTGTGGAAGAGGACAGAGAAAACTAATTCATGAAAGTCCTGAACTGCCCATCAGTGTCTGGGAGCTGGATTATTAGCTCAGTTTCGTACCTTAGAAGACAAGTAAAAAACTGGGAGGTTGTAGGTTTGGGGCACAAGAAGTTCTGTCTTCAACTAGCAGACCATGCCTGGTTTCCCTCAAAATCTGCATTCTCCTCCTAATTTCTCCCCGTTTCTAAATCTGTCTTCCCTGGAGTGCACGGGCACAGTGGCTAGAAACAGAAAAATAGGACCCATGGCATATTTACTATCACATTAAAAGTAAGGGTGTTCAATGTATGTTTTTTAATTTTGTGATTGTTTTTCCCTTCGGGAAAGTGTCTTCAATTCAGATAATTTATCACCAGGTGGTAAATAATAGTGAAAGTTAATGATACTTAATCTACCCTTCCTTCTTGCCAAGCCCTAGTCTAAGCACCTTACAGGTGTTACCTATTAGGTCCTCTAACAACCTGTGAAACAGATCTTATTATTATCTTCTGTATTTTACGGCTTTGGAAACTGAAACACAAAGAGGTTAGGTAGCTTGGCCAAGGTCACACCACCATAACTGGAGCCAGAATTCCAACCAAAACAAGAACAAGTCTTAACCACGATATTCAACGGCTTTGGTGCCAAAAGCTGAACATCCCCTAAGAGTATTTAAGGGAGAAACATAGATAAGCCTGATTTTGCTCTCAATAATTGTTTTTTCTGTCAAAAATAGAACTTTTCAGTTTATTTGAACAGCAAAACATAACACTACTGTTGTTACCATGGCATTACATTTTAGAAGATTTAAAGCTAGATATAAAAATACAAGTTCCTAGATACACGTAAGCACCTTTTCCATTCATCTTAGCGACCAGAAATCTTAACCCTTTCCTTCTGTACTACTTTATACTAATTGAAAACAAGTAGCTTTTATTCACATTCTCATCAGTGATACTTTTTAATCCCTTTGCTCTTTAGACTTTCTTTTATTGTGTGGAAACTTACATTACATTTCTGAAACTCCTTTAGTCTCATCTTCTATCAGTAGCCTCTTAAATATGGAATACTATAATATTTTCCTTCCCCCCCCCAAAAAAAAAAATAATCATCAGAGCACATTTGTATGCCTTATGTAGTCTCGTTATTATTCCTTTCCATTCAGAATATTTCCTCCAACTGGCCAGTTATCTTTGCTTTCATTACGTCTCTATGTCATTTGAGATGTAAAGCTTCTGTGGTTCCTATTTACTGTTTTCTACTGGACTGGCTAAGACATGCAGTGTGACATTAAATAGGGCATCACTTGCTTTCCTCCAAATCTTCTGGGAGGAAGCATTAAGTGTTTCATCATTAATTGTGATGTTCGTTGCAGGAGTTTTATTTAGATGCTCTTTATCAGACTGAGGAGGTTCCCTTTTCTTCTGAGTTTGCTGGGAGTTTAGATCATGAATGGATGTTGAATTTTGTCGCATGTTTTTTCCCTGCATGAACTGATATGGTCACGTGGCATTCATTCTATTTTAGACTGCTATTTTGGTGGATACGTTGATTGATTTTTTGAATACTGAGCTAGGCTTACATTCCCAAGATAAACTTCACACAGATGTGGTCCATTCTTCTTTTTATACATTATTAGGTACAATTCGCTTTTTAAAAATTATTTAGAATTTTGCATCTATGTTCATAAGGAATTTTAGTCTCCAGTCTTTTATTTCTTTTTGTACTTTTTCTGTCTGGTCTTAGAATCAGTAATGATGGACCTCATGAATTTAACTGGGAAGAGAGATTATAGCATTGGTGTTATTTCTTTCAAACACGTTTGATAAAAGTTTCCAGTGAAAACATCTGGGCCTGGAGAATTTTCTTAGAAAATTTTCTTTTAATGACTTATTCGATTTCCTTAAAAGTTATGGAGCTGTTCAGGTTTTCTATTATATTTTGAGTGACTTTAGGTCAGCAAATGGTGTTGAAACAATTTGGCATTCACATACAAGAAGAGAAACCTCTATCTAAGCCTCACACCTTATAAAAGATTAACTGAAATGCATGCTAGATTTAAATGTAAAACGATTAAAATTTTGGAAGAAAATCTTCATGACCTTTGGTTAGACAGAGAGCGAGCTCTTAGATATGATACCAAAACCATCCTCCATAAAACAAACAAAAAAAGATAGATTAAAATGTATCAAAATTTAAAATCTTGCCCTGAGAAAGACACTGTTTAAAAGAATGAAAAAAAAATGCTATAGACTTGAATTTTAAGTCACATTCTGACAAAGAATTTGTTTCCCACTATATAAAGAACACTCAGTACTCTGTAGTAAGAAAATACACGTGCCAATTAAAAAATTGTCAAAATACTTGAATAGACACTTCACCAAAGTGGACATACATCAGGGAGAAATAAGCACACGGAAAGGTGTTCATCAGTAGCCACTAGAGAAATGTCAACCTGAAACCGAGGTATTGGGATTTAGATGCTGGACCACGTTAAAATTCCACTTGTAGAGAAAACCGTGATAACCAACACGTATTGAATATTGAACATGGCCATTCAGAAGAGTTCTTAAGGAAGAGGGCAAGACAAACTCAAGTTGGTAACGCCAAGAGGGGACTGGTGCTGGCAGCTGCTTTCACTCTGGAGGGCAAAGCCCAGAAGGTCAGGTTGGGACCCCAGCCAAAATGCCTAACAGCTGGGAGTCAGCATCTAAGCAAGAGGTCTGAGTACCAGTCCAGCGGCTTTCCAACAATAATAGATTTTATTATAAAACTATGTCACCTTCTGAGGCCAAGTTCTCCAGCGACGCCTGCCAAGGTCTCAGATGATGGGTGATTTGAGCTACGTGTATGTAGGAACACTTAGACCTAGCTGCCTGAAGGAGGTGGCTGATTGAGAAATGGAGACCCCAGTATGTTCTGACACATCTACTGCATGGCCAAATATCAAAGCATAGGAAGTGAAAAAAGAAAAATTAGATAAAAGAGAGTGCATGGTTTGTAAAGATGTTGTTGGGTATAGTTTCCTTTTTCTCACTTCATCGAGAATGTTGGAAGTTTTGTACCTGCGTAAACCTGATGATATAGGGATATCTGTAGTCATCAAACTCTTGGACAAATGATACTAATAATTACCTATCACAATATATAAATTATCTTTTATACTATGCATGTTTTGTGCTAGGTTTCAATAGGGCAGTCGTCAACAGTGCATTCTCTGGAGTCGGATAGCCTTGAATGCAATACCAACTCCATCACTTCCCATTTATGTGACCCTGGGCAAGTTACGTGACTTCTCATCAGTTTCTTTAATTGCAAAATGGAAATAATAATAGCTACTCATGACTTAATTGTTTTAAACCCCTTGGAACAATGTCTACTGCACGCTGCGCATTCAGTAAACAATTAAATCACCGTCATCCTCATCGGAACACAATTTGCTTATATTTTACCAAGAGAGACTTTTGCGGAGCCCTTAGCTGTAATTCACCAACAGCCACACAGAGATACGCTAGTTCCGTAGAGGTAGAGATCGCTTACATGATCAATACTCCTACCGATGATTTTAAAGAAGAGAGAAAAAAATACTTCGTTAATTGTAAGGTGTGCTGAAGACCTTCTTACCAAGAAAAATAAGTCTTCCCTCCTCTTCCCATCTTTTTAAGTCTGAGTAAAACTGATTTTCTAAGTTTGTGAAACCTTAAAGGGAAATCTTACGGTGTGAGTACTTCCTGCAATTGGATGTTTTGTTTTTCTTCGATAATTCAGATTTACTATAACTCATCTGGGGAGAGGCCACTTTGACGAGCCGGCCAGGCCTATGTGTGCAGGCTGCTGAAAGATGACATTTCTGAATGTGCCTCACACAAAACCTTCCGTTTCTTCTTCCAGGCAATTAAAATATTTGTAATACATGTGAAGAATTTGTCCCCTTATTTTTTTTTTTTGAACATCTTTATTGGAGTATAACTGCTTTACAATGGTGTGTTAGTTTCTGCTGTATAACAAAGTGAATCAGCTATACGTGTACACATATCCCCATATCTACTCCTTCTTGCGTCTGCCTCCCACCCTCCCTGTCCCACCCCTCTAGGTGGTCACAAAGCACCGAGCTGATCTCCCTGTGCTGTGCGGCTGCTTCCCACTATCTATTTTACATGTGGCAGTGTATATATGTCCGTGCCACTCTCTCACTTCGTCCCAGCTTACCCTTCTCCCTCCCCGTGTCCTCGAGTCCATTCTCTACGTCTGCATCTTTATTCCCGTCTTGCCCCTAGGTTCTTCAGAACCATTTTTTTGTTGTTGTTGTTAAGATTCCATATATATGTGTCAGCATACGGTATTTGTCTTTCTCTTTCTGACTTATTTCACTCTGTAAGACAGACTCTAGGTCCATCCACCTCACTACAAATAACTCCATTTCGTTTCTTTTTATGGCTGAGTAATATTCCATTGTATATATGTGCCCCATCTTCTTTATCCATTCATCTGTCGATGGACACTTAGGTTGCTTCCGTGTCCTGGCTATTGTAAATAGAGCTGCAGTGAACATTGTGGTACATGACTCCTTTTGAATTATGGTTCTCTCAGAGTATATGCCCAGTGGTGGGATTGCTGGGTCGTCTGGTAGTTCTATTTTTAGTTTTTTAAGGAACCTCCATACTGTTCTCCATAGTGGCTGTATCAATTTACATTCCCACCAGCAGTGCAAGAGGGTGGGTGCCTTTTCTCCACACCCTCTCCAGCATGTATTGTGTGTAGATTTTTTTGATATCCCCTTATTTTAATTTTTCCTTGTATTTTGACGCCTTTGTGGGTAAGAAAATGAAGCCAGGTTTTGGGATCACATAGCTGTAAGTGCAGTTTGTATGACTTTGGACAAGTTACCTATATTTAAGTGGACTTCAGTTTCACTACCCTGAGTTATTTCACATTATAGGGTGCAACAGGCTGAATAATGCCCCCGCACCGGCCAAGATATCCACGTCCTAGTCCCTGGGATCTGTGAATGTTACGTTATGTGGCAAAAAAGGACTCTGCAGGTGTGACTGAGTTAAGGATTTTTGAGACGGGGAGATTATTCTCAATTATCTTATGGGACCCTAAAGGCCATCACATGTATCCTTAGAAGTAGAAGGCAGAGGGAGACCACACCACAGAAGATGGGACTGCACTGTGAAGACAGAGACACAGATTGGAGTGATTCAGCCACAAGCCAAGGAATAGCTGCAGCTGCCAGACACTGCAAGGGGCAAGGAACAGATTATCCCTAGAGCCTCTGGAGGGACAGTGGCCTGGCTGACACCTTCAGATCAGTGATGCTGGCTTCGGACATCGAGCCTCCAGAACTGGAAGAGAATAAATTTATGTTTTAAGCCACCAAGTTTGCAGTAATTTGTTATAGCAGCCACAAGAAATTAATACATATATGTTATATACAAAGTGTACGACATATACATATACATATAAAGAGTGTACACAATGTATCTAGCAGGGTCTGGCACACAGGACTTCAATTGTTGGCAGGCATGTAATCCCTCAGTCATATTTATCTGAGCTGTAGCAGTTTGCCTGCCTGGTTGACATCTCCCTATGATATTTAAAAAAAAAAAAAAATAACCCTTTTAAAACTTTTTTAAAATAGAAATTTATTTCTTTTCTTTTATTTATTTATTTTTTGGCTGTGTTGGGTCTCCGTCGCCGCGCGCGGGCGTTCTCTGGTTGCGGCAAGCGGGGGCTACTCTTTGTTGCGGTGCACGGGTATCTCATCGTGGTGGCTTCTCTTGCTGTGCAGCACAGGCTCCAGGCGCACGGGCTCCAGTAGTTGTGGCTTGCGGGCTCTAGAGTGCAGGCTCAGTTGTTGTGGCTCACGGGCTTAGTTGCTCCGCAGCATGTGGGATCTTCCCGGACCAGGGCTTGAACACGTGTTCCCTGCAATGGCAAGCATATTCTTAACCACTGCGCCACCAGGGAAGCCCTAAACTTTTTTTAAAATTAATTTTTATTGGAGTATAATTGATTTACAATGTTGTGTTAGTTTCTGCTGTACAGCAAAGTGAATCAGTTATACATATACATATATCCACTCTTTATTGGATTCTTTTCCCATATAGGTCATTACAGAGTACTGAGTAGAGTTCCCTATGAAAAATAGCCCTTTTCAAAAAAAAAAAAAAAAAAAAAAAGTGTTGATTCCTAGGGTTTTCTAAGAAGAAAACAAACCCTAGGCATAATACCATCCCTTTTCTTTATTTACAAAAATAGAAATCACTATGTGACTGTTTTCTGTTTATTAAAGTAAGATTCCCCCCAAGTTCTTTAACCATCTTTAATATTGAGAATTAGTCAAACATTATCACGTTTCAAGAATTTATTCCTACTACGTTGCAATATATATATATATATTATACTTATGTCAATAAAGTAATATCCTTTCTCCCTAAAATAGTCACATACACACACAGGGAGGCTGGTAGAGAGGAAGGTGTCTAGGGAGGACAGAGCTGATGTCCTGGGAGTAACGGAGCTAAACAGGCTCTAAGGGGAGGGGTCACCGTTGGTGAGCAAAGCCTGAATCCACGATGCCAGAGCTGTAGCGGGGGGCAGCCACGCACGTGGGCGCCTCACTGGCCTGAGGATGACAGGGTCACAGAGAAGGTTCCGGGGTATTGGGTCAGCGCTCCACGTGGGCGTCAAAGTCATCTACAGCTCCTGCAGAACTTAAATAGCAGGCAGACAGACTCTAAGCCAAAGCCTGCAGTGAATCCAGGACAGGGAGTAGCAGGTCCCCAGGTCCTAAATTATTCACAGGTGCTGAACCAGTTTCTACGTTCAGTTTTCAGGTTGCAGGTTTGTATTTTCTGCACAGGTTTTGTAAATTTGGACTTTGCGCCTGCATGTGGGGCAGGGCATCCAACTTCTTATAGGAGAATTTTTAGTTTTCCCATCCAAGGCATCCCACTGAAGGCCAGCCTCCTCCCCACCTCCCTGGGCCAGCGAGCCCCTCCTAGACCACAGGGCACTCCCAGAGACACGGGTCTCTGGGGTCCTAGTTCTGCCTCTCTGGTCTCCTCTGTGTGAAAAGGTGTGCCCCTTTTTTCCACCTGGGCATTAAATTCCTGATCTGCATGTGGACCTGGGGTTTCTGGTTACTCTTACCACTTGGATTTTAATTTTTTCCTTTTTCTTTTTTTTTGTTCTTTCTTATCACTTCTTCTATGTATTAAAAGTATCTTTTTCTATTTTATGTAGCATTCCTGTTGCTTATATTAAAGGAAGGGGCTTCATATCTCTTTGGACCACTAAGTCACCAGAAGTGCCACTGTTCCCCAGACGTGGTGTCAACCTCCCATTTTTAATACTTCACTCCTCACAGTTGTTTGTGAGTCTGTCTCCCTTCACAAGCTTCTCTAGGGTTGACTGATGGCATAGCTTATTTCTCTTTGTATCCTGCTGCCCAGTACAACACAAGGAAGATGCTTGTGAAATCACGGAATGAGAGAGAGGGAGAGAGAAAGATCACTTAATAGGTAGGTGTTAACCTCAAAGTAGTGAACTTTTTTTGGAGCCATACAGACAAA
This sequence comes from Platanista minor, assembly GCA_004363435.1. Classification (NCBI taxonomy): domain Eukaryota; kingdom Metazoa; phylum Chordata; class Mammalia; order Artiodactyla; family Platanistidae; genus Platanista; species Platanista minor. Next base: position 4,066 of record RJWK010040037.1, on the reverse strand, counting down.
AATGTGTCACTTTGTTCAGTATGAGATCAAGTCAGAGCAGTTGAACTCAGTTTCAAGGTACGTACAACTCCGATCCGACCCTATTACTTATTAAATGCAGCGTGACCACCTGGATGGGTGGGATAGGGAGGGTGGGAGGGAGGGAGACGCAAGAGGGAGGAGATATGGGAACATATGTATATGTATAATTGATTCATTTTGTTATAAAGCAGAAACTAACACCATTGTAAAGCAATTATACTCCAATAAATATGTAAAAAATAATAATTAGAATTTCCAGTAAGAAACTCTAAAAAAATAAAAATAAAAATAAATAAAATAATAAAATTTTAAAAAAGAACTGCACAAAGCCAAACCATAAATCTTCTAAGGACTCCGTCGTTTTAAATTTATGTTTGCAGCTGAAGTCAGGCACACCTCCTGGGGCTGGTCTTAAAATAATTCATTTCTCAAAAAGTCACAGTATCCTGGCACTGAACAATAACACGAAAGAGCCCCAGCCTGGAGGAACTATTTGCTTTTGTAGGACCAGAATCAACCCTCTTTTAATGAACACAGAGCTCGCCATAGGTTCAGGGGTTTTATTCAGCTGTTTTCTGAATCTCTCAGAGCTCAGCTTCTCAAATTCTAGCGAGACCCCATCCACTGCCCTCCTCAGCCTGGACACCCCTTAGGCTTGCTGCCCACCAACCCCGACCTCAGGCAGACAGGCAGGGACAGACAGAGGGGCCATACTGACCAGGAGCCTTGCTGCCTCTCGCTTTGTACCGCAGCAACAGAGGTGTCCTGGACCAGCGCCCATGCCCTGGAAACAACACATCAGTCTCAAAGGCACAGGCCCTGCCTGATAGGACTTGAATGCGGAGGTGATAACAGCAGCTGAGACAGAGCAGGGCCGGGAGCCGCCCACCCCCTGTCTATGGAGGCATAGCAGACACTTAAACACCCCCTCCACTGCCGCCGGGAGGAGGGGTGAGGCGGGGAGACTGACGGGCAGGTGGCCGAGCATCGCTCCAGGTGAGCAGGCACTGAACCTGCACGCCAGGTTGGCACCAGACCACCAGCTCTACACTCCTTCCTCTCGGGTCACCCCGAAATGCTACTTTCCCAGCCAAGAGGCCTGGCAGGCCAGCCAGGCAGCCAGGAAACAGATGCCAAGGCTGTCACTGGCGGAGGGCTTTTTGAAAAGGTGCAACCAAGACCTTCCGATGCCCACCTGTATCAGACACACCTGTATCCATCTGTCTGCCTGCTGCACCAGAGATTATAGAGAACAACAGAGAGGGGAGGGCGGGCTCCTCTCTGGCAGATTTCAGTACAGGAGATGGAGGATGAGAAATGTACAAGGATGATGAACTCGCCCCTGCCACCCCAGTGCCCTGTGTGTCTGTGCTCTAGGCACAAAGCCAAAGCAGTTTAAGAGGCGTTGCTTTTCCTGCATAACCTCCAGACCTCTCTGAATATTGAGGTCGTCTGATACATACGGGAATCTCATGCTTCCTGAGCATTACAAAGGGAGGGGACAATTTCTGCCAACATGCTAGCTGCTCTCCCTGGGACCAGCTAAATCTAAGGGTTCGCGATGACGTTTCCTCCGGCCACGGGCTGAGTGGAACAGGGAGCCGTGTGGATTCCTCAGTTTGTATCCCTGCAGCCTGGAATGGGATGCACCAGCCAGTGTGGACTCAACAGATGCCTGAAATGCCATTCCTCAGAACTGAGTCTGCCACTCAAGCAGGGGCTTCCTAGAAAGCGGGGGGTGGTGGTGGTGGTGGTGCCTAACCCCACCTCAGGCCCCTCCATCCTGAAGCAGTTCATCCTGGAGCCCTGGGATAAGGGTCTCCCCCCTGCCGGAGGCCAACTGGGAATACTGGAGGGCGAAGTCCTGTTGCAGGAACCAGACCCCAGCTCAGAGGGAAGCATTTCTTTGTTCGTTCCAGAGGTGGGCTGTGGAGCGGGTGTGGGTTAGGGCCATGCTGCTCCGGGCACCCTTGAGCATCTTGTCAGACCCTGTGCCTGCAGAGTTGGACGGAGACCAAATGCGTCTGCAGGTAAAGCACAGCTGTCCATGGGGTTCGCAACACGGCCGTCGGGGTGAAGAGCTCTTCCAGCAGAAGCAGGAAGGCGTGCTGCCCATCTCCAGGGGCCCAAGGCAGTGCAGAGCTCCCTCTGACCTGCATCCACATCTGAGTGCTCTGAGGGCCCCTGGGGTTACTCCACTAATTCACAGAGGGCCATTAGCCAGGGGTGGCGCCTGACACCACTCCAGAAGCAAAATAAGAATTCAGCTGCCCCAAGCTCATTGAAATATTCAGGCACACACAAGCGCAAAAGCAAATGAGACCCCAAATGTGGCAGTTTCTTAGGGCAGTCAGACTTAAAAGCAAGAGGTGAGACTCTGCTGATTAGATATGAGAATCCAGCAAGCTGCCAGATGAAATACAGGACGCCCTGTTAAACTTGAATTTCAAATAAATTTGAATAACTGTTTAAGTGTGCCCCACCTGCAGTGCTTGTCCCCTGTGGTATTTTTAGTTGCTAAATTTGGCAACCTTGGTGCTGCAGAAGTTGAGGTTATCAGTTAGGAGGTAGATAACATGGGGGTGATCTCTGTAAAACGGTGATGTGGCATTGAATGAAGCCTCGGGCAGGTCTTTCCTACGTGTTTGCCGCTTCTGGAAGCAGGGACCGTGTCTTACCAAGTTGTAACCCACAGTCCGCAGTGCCCGGCGTATGGGCGATGGTACGTGAACAGTACGTTGAATTGGGTATAATGATTACATGACATTTAGGTGGCACTTTTAGTAGAGCAGCTGATGGAGATGGTGGCTGAAAACAAGGCTGCAAGAATATGCAGCAACTGCACCCTGGAGGAGCTGCCCCTGGCTTTTCTCAGGGAGGCCTGCCGGGTTGGAAAGGAATCAGTCATGGCAGCAAAATGGAATCGCAAGTTGTCAGAGCAGAGGTGTGCGGGGAAGTTCATGAGAGAGAATTAGTGATTAAGTGACAGTGTGGCAATATTCCTGATGTGACATTTTCCCCAGATTATAAAAGTCATTTATGTGCATTAGAAAACTGAAGAAAAAAACAAAAAAACGACAGGAAAAATTCGTTCATAACCTCACAACCCAGAGATAAACACAATTAACATTTAATTCTCTACTCATAGTATTTGTGAACATATATGTATGTATGTATATATATTTAGAAATTAAAATGCGTATAATTTTTTATCTAGCTTTTTCGAAGTATTTCGAGCATTGCCTCCTGTCCTTAAGTCTTCTTGGAGTATGTAATTCGTATGTCTGCCTCTTATCAACGATTGGACGGGTCAAAATGTGTTACACCAATCCCTAAACATTCAAAATTGAAGTTGTTCTTAGTTCCTTGGCATTATAAGTAAAGCTGTTACAGTCATTCAGTCATGCAAACCAATATACACATCTCTGATTATTTTCTCAGGGCATTGGAGTGAAATTATGGGATCAGTGATTATACACATAAAAAGGTATTTTTTAAAGTATTTATATTTATTCAGCACTGACTGTGTACCCTGCACTATTCTAAGTACTTAAGATGTGCTAAATCATTTTATCCCTGTAGTACTAAAGGTGGCGATGGTTGTTTTCCTCATGTTTCAGAAGAAAAAAATTACACCCCAGAAAAACGAATAACATGCCAAGTTTTCACACCTAGAAAGTGAAAGAGGAGGGATTGTCACAATCCAAATGGTCTCCAGTCCAACTGTCTAATTGCTCTTCACTGTTTTATCGGTTTTCCATTGGTAGCTTTTGAATTCTCATCTCACACATTGGGAGACAGAGAGAAATATTATATATCTTTATCTTTGGTACTGTGATAACCTATAGGTTGTTTCATTTGTACTTTTGATAACTATGTAGGTTGAATTTTTTCACATTTATTAACATGTTTCATAGTAGAATTTTTTAATATTTATTAAAAAGTTGCTTTTTTCCTCATTAGTGAACTGGCAATGTTTATGTTAGGGTGATTGTCTTTTACTCTTTGACATACGTAAGTGTGTATAAATACATATATGTGTGTG
>RJWK010040036.1:0-20136 GCA_004363435.1 Platanista minor | reverse complement strand
TTCTACTGTACAGCAAAGTGAGTCAGCCATACGTATACACATACCCCCTCCTTTTTGGATTTCCTTCCCATTTAGGTCACCGCAGAGCACCAAGTAGAGTTCCCTGAGCTACACAGTAGGTTCTCATTAGTTATCCATTCCATACGTAGTATCAATAGTGTATGTATGTCAAGAACTCTTGATCCCATCCACTGCTCCAAACCTGTTTTCCCGCTAGGCTTCATCACAATTCACTCCTTCAACTTGAACCAGACACCTAGGAATCACCCTTGGTTTCTTCCTTTCTTCTACCACTGTATCCAATCCGTCAGCAAGTCCTGTCAACTTTCTCTCCCCCATACATCTTGATCTAATGGGCTTCCCCTGATCTCCTCCGCCGGCCTCATCCAGGCTGCTAATATCTCTCACTCCTGCTTTGGCATCAGCTTCCCTTCGTCTCTCTTTTCCCTCTCCTCCCTGGAATGGTCGCTTTTTAAAACGTACGTCATTATCATTCCTGCTTCCAATGTTTCCGTGGCTTCTCATTGTACTTAAACAACCCAAACTTCCCCCCAGGGTCTCTGAGACCTCCTGTGGCCTGGACTCCGACTCCCACACTCAGCTTAGGCTACCCTTGCTCACAGGTCCTCTCTCGGGTCTTTGAGCAAACCCACATCTCCCCCATGTCAGGGCTGGATTCGTATCCTGGGGCTGCTGAGCCGAATTCCCACCGACTTGGTGGTTTAAAACAAAAGAAGATATTCTCTCACAGTTCCCGGGGGCCAGAAATCCAAAATCAAGTATTTCACAGATGAGAAACTGGGGTTTAGAGCAGGGCCCACAGCTTCAAGCATGTGCCCTAGTTCCTGCCCTCAAAACTAAGGATCCACAGTAAGATGCCTTTTATAACAACAAATCACTTTACAAGGGCAAAGACCAGAGAAAATATTTGTCATCTAGAGTTATTCAGTGAAGCAGCTAGACTAGACCCAGATCAAAAAAGCTCTGTGACTGTGGACCAGGTTATGGAAATAACTGAAATGCAACGTCTGTGGATTTGCTGCATTTACATTATAGAAAAAGAGAATTTGAGACTGAGGATGTAGGGTGATCCGCAGGCATTGTGTCATACGAGGAGGATTTCCCTAGACATGTTTGAACCTCCAATTCTGTGTTTCATTCTGAGTTTTGTCTGTCCCTAAGGCTTTTAAGTCGACCCAAGAGAGGGATTATGACTATTTATGACTCTGCCTATAAAACACCACAGGGCTTAACCTTCCAGCAGGCGAAGGGCCACCACATTTACACTTCAGTCTCCCTGCGGCTGCTTTGAAACGCTCTGCTTTTCTTCTCAGAGGCTTCGGGGTCTGGGCAGACACACACTCTGGACTTACCTCCTCTTAAGCAGATCAAGCAAGGATTAATTTATCTCAGTAAACACAGGGATCCCAGAAAGACAGCCAATCACTTCCCAGGAGAATCAGAAAACCTCAAGGGAGAAAGAGAAGCCATCCCAGTCCTCTCCATCAGGTCGACAGCACAGTGCTGGAGCCTCCCACAGAGGTTTGGGGTTGCCTGCATCACCCGTCACCTGACGCCATGCTGTGGGCAGTGGCCTTAGGCAGGGAAGGCTCTTCTGGAGCTGTTTCTGCTGCCCCAGAGCTGGCACTTAGCTCACGGTGTGAAGCTGCAGAACAGGATTTCATGGTTTCCCAGAGCCCTCACCCATCCCCAACCCTTTGCCCTTCCAGGGCAAAAGTGCCTCAACCAGCAGTGGCTGGCCTTGCTCGGAGCCTCGCACAGATGCTGTCCCATGCCATCCTAACGATTGCTTTATGGGCAGCTAGTGGCCAACGTCTGCATCTGCTCGGTAGATATTTAGTCTTCAAACTTCTATTTCCTCCGACCTTCTGCCTGGCCTCCTGTGCTTGACTAGATCAAGGATTTCTACTGGTTCAGGGGTGTATACATCACACACAGTAAGAGTTCAGTGGGTCTGAGGGATTTTAATTAAAGAAAATTAAGCCTGTCTGTACTACGGGGCTTCTCCGAGCCTCCAACAGGCCAAAATGCACATTGCGAACTCCAGGAGAAGGGTATGGTGCAGGAATTTCCCAAACATATGTGTTTACACACATTATCTTGGGTCCTAAAAGTGATGGGTAGAACACAATTTGGGGATCCCTGTCCTAAGCCACATCCCCCTCTGTGCTCAGGAGGATGGGAAGAGAGGGCAGAGTATCTACTGTGAGTCTGTACGTGCCAAGAGCCGTGGTACTTTGGGCAGGCATTGCCTCAGCATCTGTAGTCTCTCAACGACCCAGCGAGGCGGGCAAGGTCAACTCCGCTCCCTAGATCTGAGATGACACCATGTGCAGCCACAGTAAGGCCCAAACACTAGAAGCATCCAAACAATAAAACTTCCCCTGAAGGATAGCTTTATGATCATCTATTTACAAAATCAGGCCAGTGTACTGAGCAAGGAACCATATGCCGTGGTGCATGGTGCGTGGCAGTGGTGTGCTCTGCCTGCTGGGCCCGAACGCCTAGTCAGTGAGGTCACGGTGGCCTTGGCCGTGGGATGCGGACAGGATGGGGGTGGGGATGCCCATGGATGATCACAGATAGTCAGAAGACACTTTGTGCTGTGAAAATCTCAGAAATGCACCCAACAAAGGTCATTGACAGTCACACAGGAGCTACTGCAGAGTCCAAGGCTGCAGGGGAACTTCTGGAAAGGAAGGAGTGGCCAGAGCCAGCCAGAGCTCTCAGAGGCCTGTGAACCAAGGAAAAGGAGGGCGCAGATGAATTTCCAAATTTTGGAAAGAGAATTGATAAGCAGTATTCTTGATTTTTTATTTTTTAACTAAGCTTTTCATTTTGAATTTCCAGAAAAGTTGCAAAGATAGTCCACAGCCCCACGTGCCCATACCTGGTTTACAGAATTATTAACATCTGTCACAGTGAATGAACCAGTATCGTTACATCACTAACTGAAGTCCAGATTTTATTCAGATGTCTTTAGTTTTCACCTAACTCCCACTCTCTTTCTGTTCCAGGGTCTCATCCTGGATGCCACTTCGCACTTAATCCTGTCTCCTGAGGCTCCTCTCGACTCTTTGGGCTCTCTTTGTTTTTTGAGATCTTGGCAGTTTTGAGGGGTACAGGCCCAGCATTCTAAGGAAAGTTCTTCTATTTGGGTTTGTTGGATGTTCTCCTTGTGGTTAGACCCGGGTTCTGCATCTGGGGAGGAAAACCACAGAAGTCCGGTGCCCTTCTCATCACAGCACATTGAGGGCAGGTACTATCAATGTGATTTATGTTGCTGTTGACCTTGAGCGCCTGGCTGAGGTTGTGGCCGTCAGATTTCTCCATTGCAAAGCCACTGTTGCGGGCTCCCCTTTCCATGCTGTCCTCTTGGAGGGAAGTCAGTATGAAGTCACAGCCCACACTTGAGGGACAGGATTGATGTTCCTCCTTGACAAGGCAGTATCTACAGGAGTCATTTGGAACTCTTCTGAGTGGGAACCATGTCTAGTCTCCTCCATTTAAAACAATGTATTGGGATCAACAGACGAATGGATAAAGAAGATGTGGCACATATATACAATGGAATATTACTCAGCCATAAAAAGGAACAAAATTGGGTCGTTTGTAGAGACGTGGATGGACCTAGAGACTGTCATACAGAGTGAAGTAAGTCAGAGAGAGAGAAACGTATCGTATATTAACGCATATATATGGAATCTAGAAAAATGGTACAGATGAACCAGTTTGCAGAGCAGAAATAGAGACACGGATGTAGAGAACAAATGTACGGACACCAAGGGGGGAAGGAAGGGTGGGATATGAACTGGGAGATTGGGATTGACTTATACGCACTGATATGTAAATAAGAGATAACTAATGAGAACCTGCTGTAGAGCACAGGGAACTCCACTTTGCTGTACAGTAGAGACTAACACAACATTGTAAAACAACTACGCCCCAATTAAAAAAAAAAGTGTCGGGGGAGACGGGTAAATTAGGGGTTTGGGATTAACAGATACACATGAGTGTATATAAAATAGATAAATAGATAACCAACAAAGTCTTCCTGTGTAGCACAGGGAGCTCTACTCCAGATTTTGTAATTACCTATAAGGGAAAAGTATCTGAAAAAAAAAGAGACATGTGTGTGTGTATATATATATATATATATATACACACACACACACACACACAACTTGAAACTAACATGACATTATAAATCAACTATACTTCAATTTAAAAATGTATTCAATTATTAATTTATATCATGATGGACTCATGAATATTTATACTCTACTTTGTACAAATATGTGTATACAATATTACGTTATTTCTTTTGTTGCTAAAATTACTCAACCTTGGTCATTGGGAACTCTTTCAGCAGTTCCTGGGTCCCTTAGATGAGCCCCCATTGGTGTGTGTGGGGGCTTATTTTGAGGGAGTTTTGTTTCTTTAGCCCATCCTTGTTGGTTAGCACTCCAAAATGCTCTAAGCTCATCTTGTATATTTCCTGCCCCAGCTCTTTCTAGAAACAGCCGTTTCTCCAAGAAGCCCTGCTCCCTTCTATCGGAGAATGGTATTAGAAACCAAGACTAGATCTTGGTGGGGGGCTTGTTATTCCTGGGGAGTCATTTTTTCTAGGAGCTCCCAGAAAACAGAGCCAAAGAATCTGTTTGTATACTAACCTGACCATGTAACCATCTGTATCTAAATTAAGCTACCCCATATCTCCACCTCTGATCCAGCACTACATGAATTATTCTCGCCTCTGCTTCTTGCTGGTCTGTAACCTTACAACCCAACGGTGTGAAACCTGGCTCCTGCCATCTCCTGGACATTGACCTCATGATTCAATTCCAGTTCACACATCTTGTGGCTTCAGAATTCCTAACCCACATCCTCATGGGAGACAACTTTTCACCTAGAGTCCTGTGCTTATGAGCAGCTCCTTTTGCCTTTGGTCTTAGAGTCTCCACTCATTCCCAAAGTTACTTGATCACCATTCCTCCAACCCTCTCCAGGGAAGGTGTGTCATACATTTGGAGATTTGGAGCACAGTTAGATTCTTTTGTCACAGCCCGCCTTCCATCCTGGGATTCTCTGACCTCCTAAACGATTTTTTAAAATTTATTTTATTGAAGTATAGTTGATTTACAATGTTGTGTTAATTTCTGCTGTACAGCAATGTGATTCAGTTATACATATACATACATTCTTTTTCATATCCTTTTCCATTAGGGTTTATCACAGGATATTGAATACAGTTCCCTGTGCTATACAGTGGGAACTTGTTGTTTATTAAATGATCTTTTAAATTTGCATATACTAGGGTTAACGCTGTGCCATGAATAAGATAGTTTCGACAAATGCATAGCATAATGTATCCGCCATTACAGAATAGTATCACTGTCCTGAAAGATACCCTGTGTTTCACCTATTCCATTCTCGTCCTGTATTTTTGTTTTTTCCTCCCATTTTCAAGTAAGCAGATATTTTAGATACCAAATAATGTTACATGTCATATAATTTTTAATTGCTTGACATCAAGTAGTTACAAGAAATAAAAGGTTCTTTTAGAATCACATTATTATCAAATATGTTTATTTTGTATTAGACCCATGTAACTTATTAGTCACAATAATTTAGAGGTGCAAACTTTTTCTTTTAGGTCACTGTGCACTTTCAGAGTTGAGAAAGCTGAATTCCAGAAATTTCACTACCCCCCAAAAGAGGTCAGGGCCTGGCCATGCCCAGGAAGCCATCGATACTGTAGCAAATGCAGAGCCAGTGTTGATACATGGATTCAACTTCCCACCTGACCATGTCACCTTTCAGAATTTTCATAAATCCGGGGGCTTAAAAACTTAGCAAGGACCTTCTTTTTGCCCAGCAACCAGCCCTTGCCCGACCCCATTTTCTTAAAAGTCTAAATCATGTCTATTTACAAACTCCAAGTTTTGCCACAAAGGCTTTATTATGACCACTTTGCAGCCAAGATTAGAGCAAAACACAGAGACGAATTTCCTCACCCCATGCTTGCAGTCAGTCACTGCTTGTCGTTGACTACAGCTTCATGATCTCAAGAGCACATGTCGTGGAGGTAAAACTTTATGACTTCCATTAATTCCGTGTCCTCGGCTGTCATGTTTCTCAGCTTGCTGTCAAACCACAGAAGTATATTTTTAGGATATTTCGAAGGGAAGCAGTGTGAGGACTTCTCAGACAAAATTTATAGCAAGGCTTCCTGAGAGACTGAAGCAGGTGGATTCGGCTAAACACACACATGCGCGCACACACGCAGAGAAACACACGCACAGACACACGCACACACACGCAGACACACACACACACACACACACTGCCTTGCACATAAAAAGGATAGGAGATGCATTCTTTGGGACCTCAGCTACAACACAAGAATGTCCTTCTGTGTGTGTATTCTGATTCCTGGGCCTGCGTTTTCCCTTTCGGTGTCACCTCAGGCACAGGGAAAAGCATATGCCACAGTAGTAGGGAAACCAGGAGGGAGGGAGAGAATAAAGTGAAAGGACAGGAGGAAGGAAGGGAAGAGAGAAGGAGAGAGACACGGAGAGGCAGGAGACTGCTGAAGTCCCATCAGTGATGCCAAAAATGGGCAGGGGGAACACTGATGGAGGGAATCAGGGAAAAACTTCTCCTTTCAGTGAACAAGCCACAACAATCCTCTCCCCAGGTGGCCAATCCTCTCTCTCAAAGTGACTTTTTTAAAAATAACGTTATTGAAATGTTCTGCCTCTAGCAAATCCTCTCCTGATCAGAGATAATAAATATGCAACTTCATTATTGCATTATTCATCACTGACCCTGAATAATACCGACGGCCTTGGGCTCTTTGGCCTTCAAAGGACCTTCCTTCATTAAAAAGATTGTATTTTATAACTGTTTGGGTATAGAGATGAATATAGTGATAATATCTATTAACTTCTCATTTGGCCTAAAATTGTGTATTTTTTTCTTCTGGTTTTAAATGAAATTAGGACATTTTTGTGGGTTCTGGGCACACAAAAGTACTATGGGCCCTGGACACTGTCCCCACTGGGTACGTTGGCCCTGACGATACCCTTTTGTCAATTGGTTGGTGCAGTTCACGTATGTCACCACGCGGTCCCCGGGTTCTGACCCCAACCTGGGGTGCGGAGTTAATGCCATATGTGACCTGGGTGTGAGTTTGTATTGCCAAGCGCCAGTGGTTGAATTCAATTGCTCTACATTCACTAAGTCTATTCTTAAAAATCAGTAGAAAATATGGGCATATCTGTACTGTAAAGTTTACAAAAGCAGCACTCGTGTGACAGAGAGGGACTGAGTTTACTCAGAAAGATGAGTTTTGTCCTGCTCCACCGAGAGCACGTTTCTGCCCTGTAGAACCACCCAGAGGGGAGGAAAGCGACCTGGAAAAGGTAAGGTGTCAGGAGGAGAGGGTTGTCATTCTTTTCTGGGTGAAGATTCTGAGGGCATAGGCATTAAAAAGCAGAAAAAAAGAAAGAAGATAAGATAAAAGGAAAAGCAAATTCCAAAGGCTCTCCTTTTCTTGTTGAGAATTAGATACTGTCCCTCAAGTGTTTCACAATTTTTAGGGTTTGTCCTTAGGACAGTTTTCAGAATGAAATAAGGCATTTGTTTGCCAAATTGATCTATTGTCAAAATATAGTGTTTACACTTTTGTAACTCAGATCACTAGAGAGGTTCACAGAGGAACCTTAGAGGAGCTGCTTTATAAAGTAACAAACAGCCTCTAATGTAGCCACTACATAGGCTATGGGAGCGAATGGGAGCCTGTACAGCGAGTTCCCTTAAATGTAGCTACACCAGGCAAGTAGGGCAGAACAGTCAATTATTTTGCACTTAAATTGCATTTTTTTTGTAGACCATTTCTCCCAGATCTTTGCATGACTCATGTCGTATCTTTAAGGTCGCAGCTCAACTGTTCCCCACTAGCATGAGAACTTTCCCGACCACCCTACTGTTCTTTACGCCACTCTCACATTTTATTTTCCTGATAGTATTGGTGATCCTCAGAAATTATTTAGATATTTGTGGATTGGTTGTTGGTTCACTTGTGTGTTTTTTGCCTTCCACTACTAGAATTTAAGCCCCATGAGCGCAAACCACTTACATGTTTTGTTCACTGCTGTATTTCCAGTGTCTAGAATAGAGCCTGGCACACATTTGTTGAATAAACGGTTGAATGAATGAATTTAAAGTCTCCTCCAGAGACAATTGGAAACAGACTTCTGAATATTCCTGGAAGTGACAAGGAGTTAGAATCGGAGGTCCTGGACGGTCCTCTGACCTCACTCGCTCATTTACAGATGAAGACAATGCTGTGACCTAAAAAGGTAAGAATTGCCCTGGCAGGACCACTCTGAGGTTCAGCGGCCCCAGCTGTTTCCAATTCCTGAGGCAGCCCTCAAACCACAATTTGAAAATAAAGGCACATGAAAATCAGACCGAGAACCAACCCAAGTCATCTTCTCTAAGATAAATAACGGTCTGTCTGCTCTCATGCAGCTGATATTAATCAAGGCGAGGCCATCGGACACCAAAACCAAACATGTGTCTCCCTCTCCAAGGTTTCAGCCCAAGCTCGCGATCTCTCGTTCCCGTTCCCTCTCCTGGCTCCCACATCCCTCACTCAAGGTTAGTAAAAATGAAAAGAGCTACAGCTTATGATGAATTCACCATATCCTGTGTATTACACTAAGGGTTTTATATTCCTCATCTCCCGGAGGAGACACCGTTATCCCCAATTCATAGGACAAGAATTTAGGCTTAAGATGTTAGACATTTGCCTGAGGTCACACAGCTAAGAATATGGGAGCTTGAGCACCAGCTCAAAAAAGTTAAATAATTTTTTGAATAGAGAATACATTCATAGTGTCCAAAATTTGAAAAATACATATAAATTTACTAAAAAAAACCCCACCCTCCTACTCATAACTACCCATTGTCTCGCGCCACACACAGACAACCATCATAAGTTTCTTGAGGCTCTTTCTAGAGATACATTATGCATATACAAGTCAATAGGGTGTGTGTGTGTGTGTGTGTGTGTGTGCGCGCGTGCGTGCATGTGCACACACACATATGGACATTCTTTTGTAACTTTTTGCTGTGGAAAACGAACATATACAAAACCAGACAAAATCCTATCATGGAAACCCATGTTCCCATCATCCTGCTTCAAGTAGTATTGCCTGAAGAACAATACTGTTTCAACCACACCCAACCTGCCCCCTCCCAGACGTCACAGCATTTCATCTGTAAATATTTCTGGGTGTCTACCTAAAGGATGAAGACTTTTTGAAACATAACCAAAATACAGTAATCACAACCTAAAAATTAACAATAATTCCTTAATAACCTAAAACATCCAGGCAGTATTCAAATTTCTAATGGCTTCACAAATGTCAACCTTTTTTTAAAGTTTGTTTATTTGAATCAGGAGCCAAATAATACACATCGTGCAGTCGCTGATACATCTTTTAAGTCTCTTTTATATATATTTATTTTATGTTTTAATTTTCATTTTATATTGGAGTATAGTTGATTTACAATGTTGTGTTAGTTTCAGGTGTACCGCCAAGTGATTCAGTTATACATATATATATGTCTATTCTTTTTAAAATTCTTTTCCCATTTAGGTTGTTACAGAATACTGAATAGAGTTCCCTGTGCTATGCAGTAGGTCCTTGTTGGTTATCTATTTTTTATATATAGTAGTGTGTATATGCCAATCCAATCTCCCAATTAATCCCTCTCCCCTCACCTTTCCCCTTAAGTCTCTTTTAATCTATAGATTCTCCCTCTAGTTTTATTCTTTTACACTCCTTGCAGTTTATTTGTTGACAAAATTGTTTGCTTGTTCTGTAGGATTTCCAACAGTCTAGATTATGTAAGGGGGAAAAAAATCCCTTTTACACAAATGGTAGCATAAAATTCATACTGTTCTGTACTTTTTTCACTTAACAGACCTGGCTAATCCATTTGACAAACACTTGTTGAGCCCCTAAAGCTTTTCTGGGTGCTGGAGACATAACAGTATGTAAAGCAAACAGGCCAAGCAAACATCCCAGGGGATGGAGATGGGCACACCTAAATAAATAAAGAAAGAAATGGGCACAACATTGAACATGTATTATCAGGAGAATAAAGCAGGGAAAGAACAGCAACCGCGTGATAAGAACTTCAAGTTTCGGCCATCTGAGAAGACGGCATTTGAGCCAACTCTGAAAGCAGATGAGAGCCTGAGTCATGCGTCTCTCTGTGGGAACAGCGTTTTAAGTAGAGGAACAGCAAGTACAGTGGCTCCATGTACACTAGAGAAACAAGACTTTAGTCCAGGAGTAGCAAATATTTTCCCTTCGGTGTAATATTTCCCTTTTGCTTTTTGTATGGCAACTCTCACCACTTAGGAAATTTTGACTTTTAAAAATGTTGCCATCTGTAAATTTTCTCTTTTGTGACCCCTGGGTTTTGGGTCAGAGTTAAAAAAGAGCTTGGATTTTGAGTCACCGTGTTATTTCACGTCCCAAGATGGCCTTGGTTTAACTACGGTTCTAAATAACCACAGAATCTCAACGGTTGAACATCACAAAGCTAATTTCTTGCTCACACCATCCATCCATCCAAGGCAGACCAGCTCAGCCTACTTTCACTCAGGGACCCAAGCTCCAGATGCATCCACTACCACTGTGCCAGAGGAGCTGTAGCGAATTGCACATCAGCACTGGCAGGCTTTTGTTCACATTTCATGAGTTAAAGCTCCACCTACAGCCCACCTGAGCTCAAGGTGGTGGGCAGTGCAACTCCAGGTGTGCCCAGCAGGGGAAGGGACCATGTGTGAACAGCCCAGGAGGGTCATTAGACCACCTAGCTCAAGTCAGGGTGAAGGAGCTTTTCTATTAACCCCAATTCTAGGACTTTCCCTAACCCAGTCAAAAACAAAGTAGTGCAAAACAGACACACGACTAGACCCAGCTGATTGGATTGTGTGGCCAGTTTGAGAATCTGTACAGGACAGATGCCTCAGAGAGCATCACCGACTCACCCACAAAGCGCCACGGCTTCCACTTTCTTCCAGAATGAAGAGGCTGTATCCTTCACACTTCAGGAGCCAAGAGGGCATGGTTACCCCCTGGCTAGGTTAGCTTTTCTGGGTGCGACATCTGGAACCAATGCATAAATGAATGCTGGTTACTCTCAGATAAAAATAAATAGTCTGTACCCTACAGACCCAGAGAAAGGTGCTGTTTGTTTAGATGATGGATTTTTTGCAGATTTAGTGAAGCCCATGGGTCTTGGAACTTTCCACATAAACAATGAGGAAACCAAAATAAACCCTTACAGAGCAGAAGAGATAGGAACATTTTCTTCAGCATGAATCATGAGCTAATGACTGTTCCTAAAAATGTAAACAAAATTAATTTATGCTCAGTCAGCAACTAGAGAAGAGGAAGAACCCAGTACCTGCCTTGTGTTCAAATAGAGAATATTTGGAGACAAGAGTTGCATCTGATTTTTCTGCTTGCTAGAATACAATCTCCAGTAATGGGGGCTTCTTTTGAAAACATACATGAGTTGTAATAGAAACGGGGATCTCATGGGAAACTCAGCCTAGAAACCAGTGGACACCCAGACTTTGATGGACATGAAACCACATCCAAAGCATCCTCGGAATCTCACCCAGCAGCAGAAGTGGGGTTCTATGTAAAAGAACCTCAGGGGAAAGTGGGCACCTGAGAGTTAGTGCTGGTGCCTTGCTGGGACGGGTAGCAGTGAATCATTTCCATGATCTGGGACAGAACGCAGTGGCAAAGGGGCTCATCGAAGTTCAGGTGCCTTTTGGGGATCCAGGCCACGCACTCACTGAAGAGACAGGGATGGTAAGGAAAGAGATGTCACATGATAGCCTCTTCATTAGAACAGGATAGCGTGCAAAAGACAAATCCCAGTTTTGGATGAATCGGTTTAAAGAAGATTTAAAAAAAAAAAAGACTGTGCCAGACGGTATTATTGTACTATTTATTCCAAATATTTGCTTTACCTTGCTACTAGGTGCACCCCTAGAGGCTCCTGCCTGGAGAGAGAACAGACGTGCTGCCCACTGAGGTTCACTATGTGACTTTCTTTGTCAAGTGGAATTTATACAATTGTCTGAACAGATGTTTTAAGAGCCCTGGCATGCTTCTGCCATTGTTTTGTTCCCCCTGCCACAAGACTAAGATAGGGTCCCCTCCTAACCTGTACTGCAGAAGAAGAATGCAGGGTGAAAGCTGATGTACCGCCAACACGTACACGAGCAAGAAATAAATATCCGATGTTGTAAGGCACTAGGATTTGGAAGCCATTTATTATTGCAACATAACGTAGCTCAAGCTGATGGATACAGATATCAGGACCAGAACCATAGTGCTGATCTAGCAAAGACCCTGACATATATAGCATTTTGCCTGCAATAAGAAAAATGGAGCAAATGAGCTTGTGGCTTTAGTTAAGGAGTGGGGGAAACAAAACACGGGTAACATGAGCTTGCTTTTATTGCCTGCATTTGACAAGGAACTACAAGAAAGAGATAAGCTCCAAAAAGACTTCCAGTTTGAAAGTAGAACTGAAAGGGAAATACGGGAAATCCCGATATCCCAAAGTTAAGAGTGTCAGAACAAGGGGGTGGGGAGTAAAGGTGAGATAAGGGAAAGTGGGTGAAAGCTGTTTCAGAAGTAATGGATCTCTAAGTCTCCCTGTCCCTCCCTGGTCCTGGGCCACTTCTTCCTTGCCTCCCTGGAGAGGGTAGAACTTCAGGTCAGGGGACTGAGACATGGCAATCATAGTAGTGGGTACAGGTAAAGTATGTCTGTTGAATGTTTGCTGCAGAGATATTCCAGCCTTTTTCTCCCATTCAACTGCCAGATCACTGGTGGCCATACCCTTCCTCTCCAGCCAGGAGATGAAAAGACTCCCGATGGAGAATCTCACCAGCCCGACAGGAAACACTCTAAGATACTGATATTAGGCTCCCCCAACAGATAGTCACAATATAGTGTGAAAATCAACAAGTGCCAGTCAGGAACTCAGAGCTTCAGCCTTTTATTTCTCAGGCCTTAAACTCTGCAGCCAGGATTCACACACACACACACACACACACACACACACACACACACACACACACACAGTTAATATATTCAGAGACATAAGAGAAGATTTATCATCCATGATACAATAATGAAGTTTTTTGAAAAGAGATCATTCAGACATTCAAAGGTCAAAAAGAGCTCTTGGAAATTCAAATCAATTGCAGAAACGAGGAAATCTTCCAGAGAGTAGTCAAAAACACAAAAAGATGAAAAATACAGAGTGAAAATAATAAAATTAGAGGACCAGGTGGTCCAACACCAATATTTAATAGGAGTTCCAGAAATATACTAGAAAAAAGAGAAATGAAATCATCAATTAAATGGTTGAATATTCTGAGAATATTCCCAGAACAGAAGGACATGAGTGACCAAAGTGTGAGAGTCATTGAGATTCATATCAAAGCTCGACATGTGAAATGTCCACTTCCAGGAACCGTCAGGAGATCCTACAAGTTTCTAGAGAGGAAACACAGATCACGCAAAGGGTCAGTATTCATGGCTTTAGATTTCTTAGAAAAGGTACTAGGGACTTCTCTGGTGGCACAGTGGTTAAGAATCCACCTGCCAATGCAGGGGACACGGGTTCGAGCCAGGAAGGTCCGGGAAGATCCCACATGCCGCGGAGCAACGAAGCCCGTGCGCCACAACTACTGAGCCCGCGAGCCACAACTACTGAGCCCGCGTGCCTCGAGCCCATGCTCTGCAACAATTGAGAAGACTGCGCACAGCAATGAAGACCCAACGCAGCCAAAAATATATATGTATATACTAGAAGCAAGAAGATATTCTAAAGAAAAATATTACCTGAACTATTCCTCTCTATCTGGCAAAACTTGAGCTTGAGTATGAGAGTAAAATAAAGACATTCTAAGACATGCAAAGACTCAAAAATGTATCTCGTACACGCATATCATTTTGCAGGAAGCTACTAGAAGTACTCCACCAAAATGAGAGAGCATGGCAAGAAAGAAGAGGCGTGGGGTGTGCGGGAACTGCCCCCCCCGCCCAGAGAGGGACAAAGGGCATCCCGAGGATGAGAAGGGATGCCCCGAGATGACCCGACAGAGGCAACCCCGTCCGGATGAGAGCCCATCAGAACACTCCCTGCCGTCTCTTGAAACCAGGTGCCCAGCTGAGCACCCACCCCGTCGAGCTCATCTGGCTTCTCCCGTCCATGTACTGATAAAGCCCCTTCTCCTCCACGACCTACTGCTCTTGATCAGCTGAGACCCCCCATTTCACCCCACAGAAATGTCCTCCTCTGGCAAATCCTGGGAGGCTCTGGTGACTTTAGACCCAGAAGTTCGGAGCAGCCTACCGGATCACATCGCCCCTGGGCCCAGAACCTGTTGCACAGCCAGGTGTCTCAATGGTGTGAGCCCGGGGCTCCCCACGGACTTGCATACCGACATTTCCAGAAGGGCCTCTTTCTTTGCATTCCGGGAATCTCGACCCAGAAATTCCGTTGAAGTTACCCTCTCCTGGGAACCTAGGGGCAGTTTTTAAAATTTTATTTAACTTTTTAATTCCAGTTAATTTTGTATTTGCTACCCAGTCAAAACTGAACAATGGATCCTTTGGGGATATACACATGGGCTGGAAATCTATTTTAAAAAGCAGAGAAATCATTGACACCAAAGTTTGTAGAGGGATTAGCTGGGCGTGAACGGAAAGGGGCTGTCACGATAAAGAGGAGCGGGGAGGGTTTTGGAAGTGTTGTCATGATTCTCCTTCAGAGCCTGAGACAGGAGTAGGCAGGGTTCATTTTATTCCTCTTCTGATTGCCCATAAATGTTTTATATTCTATGATGTACGATACATTTCACCAAAAAATTTACTTTTTTTATTTAAGAAGGAGTCAAGTAGCAGTGAAAGACTTAAGCAACAAAGAAAGAATGCAGATGCTCTGTACTGACACAGAAGGATCGCTAAGGTATAGCATCAGGTGAACGGAACAGGGGCAGAATAGCCTGCTTAGGAGGCAGTCACTGAGTAGAGAGATAAGAAAAGGAGACACCTACCTGTACACCCCTGCCTGAGTATCCACCAGAATGTCCCTGTAAGGACACATTCGGGACAGTTAACACTGAAGTGAACACCAGACGCCGGGGGACCAAAAACGCAATTATCTTCACATCCTGCCCCTTCATAGTTTTGAATTTTGAGGCATTTGAAGGTTTTACTTATTCAAAAAACTTTGTTTATAAAAAGAAATCTGACAGTACCAAACCTAACGTTATTGAAGATATGGCGGGTCCATCGGGAAACCTCCTCGGAAAGCAATCTGGAAATATCTCAGAGCTGGGCCAGCACCGATGCTCCGAGAAAAACCTCCTTCACGTGTGTTCAGGAACACACACAGGAACTTTCAGAACAGCCTTGTGTATAATGAGTTAAAAAGGAAGAAATATAGAAAGAAGGGTAGCAACCTAAAATTTCCCCAAAGAGGAAAATGCATTTAACGAAATTCCCATTGATCCGTACAACAGACAATCATCCCAGAGTAGAAATGAATCTACGAGGATCAAAACCCCAAATTAAATGTGGAAAGGAAGCAAGTATGAAGATGGTACACACTCTGTGATACTGTTTATGTGGTGGTGTTCACGCACATGAAAAACTTCTATATATTTATATGTAAAGTGCATGAGGAGGACCCAGGTGAATTTCCGGGTAGATATTGCCTCCAGGAAAAGATGGGAAATAAAAGAAGGGAAAAAGGTATAGAGAGGCTTCATCTGGGTGGGTCGTGCCTTCTTTCTGAAGCTGGGGGGTGGGCACCCGCCCTTTATTATATTACCTGTTCTAACTTCTTGATTCTACGTTATACTTCATTTAAGTAAACAAAGTATCTCAATCGGCACACACTAGATTATAATAATAAAAGATGAACAGAAAAGATAAATTCCAACAAGTCTGACCCTGCAGGGGTACTTTCACCGTGTTGCGTCCAGCCAGATTCATCTGAACAGAAAAAACAGGTAGGAATAAAAAGGTCCTGGAGTTTTGCTATGAAATCATCAGATATTTAGAGCTGTGAGGAATTTTACCCATTGCATAGTACAAGCCCCTCATTTTTATAGAAGAAATTGGGGCCCAGAAAAGGAAGTGACCTGCCCAAGGGCACGAGACAGAGAAAGTCCATGATGGGACCGCTTCCAGGTCCCCGTCTCCTGGCCCCTGGCCCAGGGCTTTGTGCTGGACGCTGTATTCTTATCAGGGAAGGAGCAGTGATTTCCCAAGAAGGCGTGTAGTTCCTGGACCAAAACATTAGCCAGGCTGTCGCTTGGGCACCACACCAGTGAGCCTCTGCCTGGCAAATCCTGAGAACGGGATCTCCTAGAGGGAGCAAAGCAAACAGCCCAGAGCGTGAGTCAGATGTGAGTGCAGCTACCTTCCCAGGAGGTGGACTGGGTAAATTGCCTGCTAGCCTGCCCACTGTACACATGTTACAGAGTTACAGATGGAGGATTGTGTGCGTGTGTGCTCGTGCATGTGTGTGGCATCTAATATATAGTAAGTGCGCGGTGGTTGGTACCTTTATTATCACCCTTTTAGGAGAAGTCACAAGTTTTCAGGGCCTGAAAACAAGGCTACTTTGGTTCAGAGAAGAAAAAAAAAAACTGCCCTAGACCTAGTCCATCTGTCTCATGTTTCAAGTTTAAGGTGAACTAGCTTTTCCCAGCTTGCCGAAGCAATGCACGTGGACGTGGACGTGTGTTCTCCCATCCCCTCAGAAGGCCTCCATGGACACCACAGGGAGGAGGGTGATGACCATAAAATAAGACAGTTGTCCTTTAACCCACAGACACATCCCCTTGAATGTCTGGGGACCTCATGGGCGGGTCAACAGCTCTCAGACAATGCACAGACCAGCCAATGAAGCAGGCCACACCTCTCCTTGCTCGGCTGTGTAGCCACGTCACTGGTTGTATAAAGAAGCACATCTGAATGACAAGTGACAGAGGACTTCAAAAGAGGAAGGATCAGCAAAGCCTCCAGAGGGCGGAAGAGGGGCCCCAGCCTTTGAGAACACAGGTGGTCAAGTGCTCTGAGCCCAGTTCCAGTGTGTGTGTGTTAGGGGTCCTCACACCACCAGGCAGATCCGTGATGCCCGCTGGGTGTCCTACACTTCAACTCGGTTCTCAGGCTGTCTACCTGGAGGCAGGGTCGGGTCCCACAGCGCAGGGGCTCAGCCCCAAAGACTGCCCTCCAACCTCAGATGCCAGTCACAGGCGCAGACCGTGCCCTGGGCTTCTGACACATGGCCGTTAAAGGGAGGTTCCCACAACCGGCCTCCTTGGGTACAGAGCTCAGAGAAGCAGCGTGTTGACTAGATCTCCACTTGCTTATAAAAGGGTGTAAAGAGGATGGGCCAGATGGAGGTGATGCAGAGGGCGGGCGGGGTATGAGCGGAGGGCCCCGGGCTTCTGCGCCATCCCGGGGCGCACCACCCTCCCAGACCTCCGCTGTCCACCGCCCCGCAGCTCTCCAAGGCCTCTTCTTTTTCGGTTCCATGGAGGCTTTGTTACAGAGACAGGACTGATTGCATCTCTGGCCTTTGGTGACTGATCTCAGCCTCCAGCACCTCGACCCCCCCCCCAGAGATGGGGGCGAGACCCAAGGTTCCAGCCCTTTAATCCCGCGGGTGGCTCCCGGGCCACCAGCGCACATCCTTGGGTGGGTCCCAAAGTCAGTAGCATCACAAAAGACACCATTATGCCTCTCATCACTTAGGAAATGCCGTGGGTTTAAGCTCTGCTCCGTGAATGGGGACAATGGGCACAGACACTTATGCGGATTTCTTATTCTCAATCGCAACATCCTGAGGGGTTGGGTCCTGGGTCCCCACCTTCCTCACCAACAGCCCCTTTCCCTCGCAAGTCCTGAGCGGCCTCCCAGCAAGTTTCCTCTGGAAGCTCGCTGCTCTCTGGTGCCTGGCTTTTCAGTCGCCCCAAGACCCCTTAAAGTGTGAAGTGCCTGCCCTCGAGTTGCATTTCCTGAATTGGGGCGGGGGGGGGGGGGATGAAACTGGATTCATCACCTGATCTTTTTTTTAATTCTATTGAAGTATAGTTGATTTACAATGTTGTGTTAATTTCTTGTATGACATCACTTATGTGCGGAATCTAAAATACTAACCTGATCATGACAGGACGGGCAGGGAATACTGTCTGAGGTGCGCTGGGAAGTGTGAAGGTCAGTGTCTGACATGAGGGAAGGTCCCGCGTGTGCATATCCTCCCGCTGCTGAGGCCCCGCTCTGCTCGCCCTCCAGCAGAAAACGATCCACGCGGCAGGCAGCGGGCGGCTCTGGGGACCTGTGCTTGCTCAGCCTTGCTGCTTGGCATTTTGGAGCCATCTTGCAATTGCCCTGTTTTCCACTAGCCAGCTCCCTGCCCCCAATCCACTCACCTTTCTAGTAGCACGGCTGCTTCCCCGCCCATGGAGTCACCACGTTCTCCAGTTTTGTGATTACGGTTGGTTGCCTTCCCTGCTTCTGGCCCCCTTCCTCTCCTCCCCAGTTCCCACTGGGGACCTGCATACCCCTAGTCCCCCACTTTCCTCCAGGCACCCCCATGCATCGGAGCCCTTGAGATGCCGAAGCTGCACCATATGCTTTCGGTGGGGAGGACACCTCCCCCACATCCCAACCCTGGAATAAGTCCACCCAGGGGGCCAAGTCGGGCAGCTGCTGTGAAATGCTGGGTCCGTGGTCCCTGTGCCCACAGCCCCTGCCCCCGGGAGACTCGACCGTGAGCCCACAGGGAGCTGGACTCAGGAAAACAGACTGCTGACAGCAAAGCTGAGTTCACACCCTCCTCACTCACGCGCCCACCTTTGCCTTTGTTGTCAACTCCCAGTTCTCATGTGAGGCTCCCTTGGTCCTCAGGATGAGTCTCCCCCTGGGAGGTGCCTTGATCGCTCACTAAAAAAAAAAGTTTGGGGAAGACCTGCCTTACCTCGTCATCCCTGGATGGTCTAAACCCCGCACACGGTAGCTCAAGCCAGGCGCCCGCAGAGGTGCACGACCCCAGCCCGGGTCGGGGGACCAGGGTTCTCTCACTGTAGACAGCTGTGTCGCTGTCAGGAGTCAGGACTGAGGTCGTGCATGTGCCCCCGCTGCCAGACGGGCCAGGCGTTGCCACCGCAGTCCCGAGCGCCCAGCGCAGCTGCAGCCGTAGTGGCTTCTGATGGTCAGGTCACCACAGGGCCCCCTGCGGGAGCAGAGATGAGACGTGAGCTCTGGACCCGCACGGGCTGGGCCACCGCAGGGGCCTTTGAACAACACAATGCTGTCCCGAGGGCCGGGGCTCTGCGCAGGGCCCCACTGGTGACAGTTTTTGTTGGGCCGCAGCAGGCCCTCCCTTTGCCTTTTTTGGAGACAGGGAAATGGGGTTTCTGCTTTGGGGAAAGATGCAGTGGAGAATATGCTTCTCATTACACTACACGGAGACAGATGAGGAGGGTCAGGCCCGGGTCCCTGCGGCTGCGGCTTGAGCACCAATTTCCTCCCGCGGGTCAGCTGCCTGACTCAAGCACTTTCCCGAGAATCTGACACTGTAAGACTCAGGGCATGGGAATGAGAGGCCAGGGGAGGCCAGAGTTTATCTCACTGGATTGTTTCTTTCCTTCTTTCGCCATCTCCACCCTCCCTCGCGGCCCCTACGACCCTGATTCTGTCTTCCTGCCTTCCAGCCGTGGAGACTCGCCCCGCTTCCCGCTCTGTCTCCGCGGCTCCGGCTTCCAGGCCCTCACCCCATCCATCCCATCCGTGCCAGGGCTGCCCAGCAGGCAGACACATCAGAGGCGTCCCGGCCCGGCGTCTCCCCTTGCCCGTCGAGAGGCGCGGTCGCCATCTGCTTTCAATGAAGTGTGGGTTTTGGTACGTATTATGGAAACAGAAACGGAAAAACCATCGAGGTTCCTCCTGCAAAAACCATCATTATCCACCG
>RJWK010040035.1:0-20136 GCA_004363435.1 Platanista minor | reverse complement strand
CCATAGTGGCTGCATCAATTTACATTCCCACCAACAGTGCAAGAGGGTTCCCTTTTCTCCACACCCTCCCCAGCATTTATTGTTTGTAGATTTTTGATGATGGCCATTCTGACTGGTGTGAGATGATATCTCATTGTAGTTTTGATTTGCATTTCTCTAATGACTGATGACGTTGAGCATCCTTTCATGTGTTTGTTGGCAGTCTGTATATCTTCTTCGGAGAAATGTCTATTTAGGTCTTCTGCCCATTTCTGGATTGGGTTTTGTTTTTTTGATTTTGAGCTGCTTGTAAATTTTGGAGATTAATCTTCTGTCAGTTGCTTCATTTCCAAATATTTTCTCCCATTCTGAGGGTTGTCTTTTTGTGTTGTTTATGGTTTCCTTCGCTGTGCAAAAGCTTTTAAGTTTCATTAGGTCCCATTTGTTTATTTTTGTTTTTATTTCCATTTCTCTGGGAGGTGGGTCAGAAAGGATCTTGCTGTGACTTATGTCATAGAGTGTTCTGCCTATGTTTTCCTCTAAGAGGTTGTTGGTGTCTGGCCTTAGCTCCGTTATTCTTTCTCAAGATTGCTTTGGCTATTCGGGGTCTTTTGCGTTTCCATACAAATTGTGAAATTTTTTGTTCTAGTTCTGTGAAAAATGCCAGTGGTAGTTTGATAGGGATTGCATTGAATCTGTAGATTGCTTTGGGTAGTAGAGTCATTTTCACAATGTTGATTCTTCCAATCCAAGAACATGGTGTATCTCTCCACCTATTAGTATCATCTTGAATTTCTTTCATCAGTGTCTTATAATTTTCCGTATACAGGTCTTTGTCTCCTTAGCTAGGTTTATTCCTAGATATTTTATTCTCTTTGTTGCAATGGTAAATGGGAGTGCTTTTTAAATTTCACTTTCAGATTTTTCATCATTAGTGTATAGGAATGCTAGAGATTTCTGTGCATTAATTTTGTATCCTGCTACTTTACCAAATTCATTGATTAGCTCTAGTAGTTTTCTGGTAGCATCTTTAGGATTCTCTATGTATAGTATTACGTCACTGCAAACAGTGACAGCTTTACTTCTTCTTGTCTGATTTGGATTCCTTTTATTTCTTTTTCTTCTCTGATTGCTGTGGCTAAAACTTCCAAAACTATGTTGAATAACAGTAGTAAGAGTGGGCAACCTTGTCTTGTTCCTGATCTTAGTGGAAATGGTTTCAGTTTTTCACCATTGAGGATGATGTTGGCTGTGGGTTTATCATATATGGCCTTTATTATGTTGAGGAAAGTTCCCTGTGTGCCTACTTTCTGGAGGGTTTTTATCATAAATGGGTGTTGAATTTTGTTGAAAGCTTTCTCTCCATCAGTTGAGATGATCATATGGTTTTTCTCCTTCAATTTGTTAATATGGTGTATCACACTGATTGATTTGCGTATATTTAAGAATCCTTGCATTCCTGGGATAAACCCCACTTGATCATGGTGTATGATCCTTTTAATGTGTTGTTGGAGTCTGTTAGCTGGTATTTTGTTGAGGATTTTTGCATCTGTGTTCATCAGTGATATTGGCCTGTAGTTTTCTTTCTTTGTGACATCTTTGGTTTTGGTATCAGGGTGATGGTGGCCTCGTAGAATGAATTTGGGAGTGTTCCTCCCTCTGCTATATTTTGGAAGAGTTTGAGAAGGATAGGTGTTAGCGCTTCTCTAAATGTTTGATAGAATTCACCTGTGAAGCCAACTGGTCCTGGGCTTTTGTTTGTTGGAAGATTTTTAATCAGTCTCAATTTCAGTGCTTGTGATTGGTCTGTTTATATTTTCTATTTCTTCCTGGTTCAGTCTCGGGAGGCTGTGCTGTTCTAAGAATTTGTCCATGTCTTCCAAGTTGTCCATTTTATTGGCATAGAGTTGCTTGTAGTAATCTCTCATGATCTTTTGTATTTCTGCAGTGTCAGTTGTTACTTCTCCTTTTTCATTTCTAATTCTATTGATTTGAGTCTTCTCCCTTTTTTTCTTGATGAGTCTGGCTAATGGTTTATCAATTTTATTTATCTTCTCAAAGAACCAGCTTTTACTTTTATTGATCTTTGCTATTGTTTCCTTCATTTCTTTTTCCTTTATTTCTGATCTGATCTTTATGATTTCTTCCTTCTGCTAACTTTGGAGGTTTTTTGCTCTTCTTTCCCTAACTGCTTTAGGTGTAAGGTTAGGTTGTTTATTTGAGATGTTTCCTGTTTCTTAAGGTAGGACTGTATTGCTATAAACTTCCCTCTTAGAACTGCTTTTGCTGTATCCATAGGTTTTGCGTCATCCTGTTTTCATTGTCATTTGTTTCTAGGTATTTTTTGATTTCCCCTTTGATTTCTTCAGTGATCACTTTGTTATTAAGTAGTGTATTGTTTAGCCTCCATGTGTTTGTATTTTTTACAGATTTTTTCCTGTAATTGATATCTACTCTCATAGCGTTGTGGTCGGAAAAGATACCTGATACAATTTCAATTTTCTTAAATTTACCAAGGCTTGATTTGTGACCCAAGATATGATCTATCCTGGAGAATGTTCCATGAGCACTTGAGAAAAATGTGTATTCTCTTGTTTTTGGATGGAATGTCCTATAAATATCAATTAAGTCCATCTTGTTTAATGTATCATTTAAAGCTCGTGTTTCCTTATTTATTTTCATTTTGGATGATCTGTCCATTGGTGAAAGTGGGGTGTTAAAGTCCCCTACTATGATTGTGTTACTGTCAATTTCCCATTTTATGGCTGTTAGCATTTGCCTTATGTATTGAGATGCTCCTATGTTGGGTGCATAAATATTTACAATTGTTGTATCTTCTTCCTGGATTGATCCCTTGATCATTACGTAGTGTCTTTCTTTGTCTCTTGTAATAGTCTTTATTTCAAAGTCGATTTTGTCTGATATGAGAATTGCTACTCCAGCTTTCTTTTGATTTCCATTTGCATAGAATATCTTTTTCCCACCCCTCACTTTCAGTCTGTATGTGTCCCTAGGTCTGAAGTGGGTTTCTTATAGACAGCATATATATGGGTCAAGTTTTTGTATACATTCAGCGAGTCTAGATCTTTTGGTTGGAGCATTTAATGCATTTACATTTAAGGTAAATATCGATATGTACGTTCCTATTACCATTTTCTTAACTGTTTCAGGTTTGTTATTGTAGGTCTCTTCCTTCTCTTGTGTTTCCTGCCTAGAAAACTTCCTTTAGGATTTGTTGTAAAGCTGGTTTGGTGGTGCTGAATTCTCTTAGCTTTTGCTTGTCTGTAAAGGTTTTAATTTCTCCATCGAATCTGAATGAGATCCTTGCTGGGTAGAGTAAGCTTGGTTGTAGGTTTTTCTCTTTCATCACTTTAAATACGTCCTGCCACTCCCTTCTGGCTTGCAGAGTTTCTGTTGAGAGATCAGCTGTTAACCCTTATGGGGATTCCCTTGTATGTTATTTGTTGGTTTTCCCTTGCTGCTTTTAATATTTTTTCTTTGTATTTAATTTTTGATAGTTTGATTAATATGTGTCGTGGCGTGTTTCTCCTTGGATTTATCCTGTATGGGACTCACTGTGCTTCCTGGACTTGATTGACTATTTCCTTTCCCATATTAGGGAAGTTTTCAACTATAATCTCTTCAAATATTTTCTCAGTCCCTTTCTTTTTCTCTTCTTTTTCTGGAACCCCTATAATTCGAATGTTGGTGCATTTAATGTTGTCCCAGAGGTCTCTGAGACTGTCCTCAGTTCTTTTCCTTCTTTTTTCTTTATTCTGCTCTGTAGTAGTTATTTCCACTATTTTATCTTCCAGACCACTTATCACGTTCTTCTGCCTCAGTTATTCTGCTATTGATTCCTTCTAGAGAATTTTTAATTTCATTTATTGCATTGTTCATCATTGTTTGTTTGCTCTTTAGTTCTTCTAGGTCCTTCTTAAATGTTCCTTGTGTTTTCTCCATTCCATTTCCAAGATTCTGGATCGTCTTTACTATCAGTACTCTGAATTCCTTTTCAGGTCGACTGCCTATTTCCTCTTCCTTTGTTTGGTCTGGTGGGTTTTTACTCTGCTCCTTCACTGCTCTGTGTTTCTCTGTCTTCTCATTTTGCTTAACTTACTGTGTTTGGGGTCTCCTTTTTGCAGGCTGCAGGTTCATAATTCCCATTGTTTTTGGTGCCCCCAGTGGCTGGGGTTGGTTCAGTGGGTTGTGTAGGCTTCCTGGTGGAGGGGACTGGTGCCTGTGTTCTGGTGGATGAGGCTGGATCTTGTCTTTCTGGTGGGCAGGACCGCGTCTGGTGGTGTGTTTTGGGGTGTCTGTGACATTATTATGATTTTAGACAGCCTCTCTGCTATTGGGTAGGGTTGTGTTCCTGTCTTACTAGTTGTTTGGCATGGGTGTCCAGCACTGGAGCTTGCTTGCTGGTTGTTGAGTGGAGCTGCGTCTTAGCACTGAGATGGAGATCTCTGGGAGAGCTTTTGCCGTTTGATATTTCATGGAGCTGGGAGGTCTATGATGGACCAATGTCCTGAACTCGGCTCTCCCACCTCAGAGGCACAGGCCTGACACCCGGCCGAAGCACCAAGACCCTGTCAGCCACACGGCTTTTGGGAAGTCTGAGGTATTCTGCCAGCGTTCAGTAGGTGTTCTGTAGGACTTGTTCCACATGTAGATGTATTTCTGATTTATTTGTAGGGAGGAAGGTGATCTCCACATCTTACTCCTCCACCACCTTGAAGGTCACCCCCCAAATATTTAAAAATTTTTAGATATTTCCAAATATTTAAAAATTTTTAGAAAAGAAAATGGTTAAGTAAATTACGATCCATCCACATAGTGGAATTATATTACCTCTAAAAGTAAAATTTTCTAAGAAATTTTAATAACTGGGGAAATGTTTGCTATCTGACAAAAGCAAGATACCAAACAATTTGAAAATGTGTAAAAGAGACTGGGAGGAAACACAACACAGAACCAAAACCAGTTGTCTCTTTGTTGTGAGATTACAGTTTTCTTTTTTGCTTTTTTGTACTGCTTTGCCTTTTACAAATTTCCTAAAATGAACATATATTGCCTTTATAGTTGAAGCAAAAGGCATATCAGAAATTCCACTGGTCTCAGGGCTTCCCTGGTGGCGCAGTGGTTGAGAGTCCGCCTGCCAATGCAGGGGACACAGGTTTGTGCCCCAGTCCGAGAAGATCCCACATGCCGCGGAGCGGCTGGGCCCGTGAGGCATGGCCGCTGAGCCTGCACATCCGGAGCCTGTGCTCCGCAACAGGAGAGGCCACAACAGTGAGAGGCCCGTGTACCGCAAAAAAAAAAAAGAAAAAAAAAATTCCATTGGTCTCTCTTTCTTCCGCTCTGATGACAGAGATCTAAGGAAGTTTTTTGCCTTTTCCCTGTTAAATTTTCTGTTAAACAATACTACATATTTAAGATTCATTTGCCTATTACCCAGATAATCTTTGACATCTAAGTGATGCATCTCATTAAGCATTCCTGAGCCTTGTGGAATAATACATGGGACATAAAAAGCTGAAAACCCTTGAGAATACAGACTGTCAAGAACCTCCAGAGCTCCCAGAAATCTAAGTGTTTGGTATTTTATTTGTGTCAATTAATCCAATTAAGGTATGACCCTTCCCATAGCCTGACTTGCCACTTCCTGCTCAGAATATGGGGACTAGATGGAATCAGGTTAAACTGAACTTTGTAGATGAATCTGAAAAGTAAAAATGAAAAACAACAACAACAATAATAATAACAGAAAGGGGTCCAAGGAGAGAGGGACACAGAACGGGAAGAGAGAAAGTTGAATCTAAGGGCCTGAGAAGGAGTCAGACCTACAGTGCCTTCCATGCCTGCTCCATGTGTTTAAAAGACTTCACTCTGAAGAGACACAATAAACTGCCCAGTGCCCCGCCAGACCCAAACGTGCCCGTTAACCCCTTTCATCAGAACAGGAATCTTTCAAGTGAATCAACACAACAGCTCACCTAACCTTTCCTTGGTCAATTACCAAGGTGAGGAGAGAAGCCAAGATTCTGATCTCTTGTCTTGTTTTCAGTTTAAAGCAGTGCCCCATTGGTTATCAAGGACTTCTATTGTGCTGAAGTGCAGGGAACTAATTGGAATCATTCTGGCTTTCGTGACTCATAAACTTCATGTTCTTTTAGCATCATTTTGGCTGAGAGGATTTCCTAGCCACAGTTTAATAGCAAGAGGCATTTAAAATAACAATCTCGAAAGTCTTGCCGACCTCTCCAATTAGAATGAAATAAATTGGCTCTTAGAATTAGAGTCTCTGCCTTCACAGGCTATGGAATATCTCTTTGGTTTCTAATATCTTAACTATGAAGGAAAATGACAATTACTAATACTCCATTTTCATCTTGCTCTCAGTTATCAAAATATTCCTACTGGAACTGAACTCATCTGCCTGGTTATGTACGTTACCTTGAATTGTCTCCCTGTGGTTTGGCTTGGTTTTCATCTATTTTCCTAATTAGCTATTTGAGCTTTTATTGGGTCCCTGGAAGAGACTATGAGCTTTAGTTTGTCATCTCTGGAGCAGTCAAGAAGATTTTCATGTTATCATTGTCAATTAATATTTATTGAATTTTATGCTCTTTTATAACAAAAAACAGAAAAGGCTCTCCCATATCTTTCTATTCTAAAGAACAACAGATATGGGCTTCCCTGGTGGCGCAGTGGTTGAGAATCTGCCTGCCAATGCAGGGGACACAGGTTCGAGCCCTGGTCTGGGAAGATCCCACATGCCGCGGAGCAACTGGGCCCGTGAGCCATAACTACTGAGCCTGCGCGTCTGGAGCCTGTGCTCCGCAACAAGAGAGGCCGCGACAGTGAGAGACCCACGCACTGCAATGAAGAGTGGCCCCCGCTCACCACAACTACAGAAAGCCCTCACACAGAAACAAAGACCCAACACAGCCAAAAATTAATTAATTAATTAATTTTTAAAGTCAACCAATTAAAAAAAAAAAAGAACAAGAGATAATCAGATTACTTTACAGTGCCTTTGTAATTTTTTTGTCCTTATCATTTACCAGGTGGAAACAGTCCCTAATCCTAAATCAATTCAATAGCAAAGATCTGAGTGGTGGGCCAGCAGGTTTGAGGTTTGATCCAAGGGGACCTTATCTGATTATGTCTTTATTGTTTTCTCCAAGTTTACTTCAGTCAACCTTTATTTCTGGTTTAAAGGTACATGAATAGAGTTCTTTTCTGAGACTTTAAAGAAAAAATAATTAGCTAAGAAGAACCAAAACAAACAACAGTGATCCAATGATTTTATACACACACACACACACACACACACACACACACACACACAAAATGCAATATAATATACACGTATTCATCACTAATCTCTATTAAGTAGGATAGCTAATGTCCTTCCAACAATATTCCTTAGAAGCCACTTGCTGCCTTAGACTCTCCAGGAGTAGAACCTCTGTGCATGGAGGAACCAGGAACTAACAGTCATTTGAAAAGACAAGAAACTATGAAGGTAAATTCTGTCTCAGCTCAGTGTATCCACTTTTGGCTTTCAATGTGACTTTATGGTTCTTTGGGATTTGACCCAGTATGATTTCCCTCTTTCTCCACTGGGTTTTTCCCAACATGACAGTACATTGGCTTTCTGATTCCTACTTCTGTTTTTCCTTGTTTTCACTTAGTTCCAATTCTGTCTCAGTTTGTATAGTTGGCCATAGCCTGTTTCTAATTCTTCACTCAGTTCAACCTCCCAGGCTTTCACCATTTAGACATAAACTTCTCTCCATTCCCAGCACTTCCACATGCACGGATACTCTAACAGAGGCTGGAGACAGAGTCTCAGCCATGCTCCTCACCTTCAACATTTTCCTTTTATATCAACATTTCTCATTCCTTTTCAACCTGAAGTTACTCACAGACTCTCTACATTGTGCAATTTCCAGGTACAATTTTAATATTACACACACACGTGCGCGTGCACATAATTTGTGTACGTGTGTGTATAAAGCTTTGGCTTTACCTACTCAAAAATCAATAATTTTGTATTTCTGCTTCCTATTTCCCAGTCTCTTCCTTTTCTTTCACTGTACAGGTAAAATCCTCAGAATCTCAAAATCTGTCTATTAAAGAGGAGAATTCTTCTCACCAAGAAAGGACCAATTACCTTTTCTCTGGACTGAAGTTTGTCTGTGATTCTGGAGACTATAGTTTTAATCTCTCCACTACACTCCTGCCAGGTCACAGAAGAAAAATTAAAGTCAACTCTGGAGGTGTGCAAGAAATGTCCCTTCATAAGCTTAATATTTTGTACAACTTCTGTCATTTAGAAGTAAGCACCTCACAGATACCTCAGTGTGCACACTGCCTTCCTCAGTTTTGGAAGAGCTCAAGTGTTCTACTCAGACGTTTTATTAATATATACATGGGGTCACAGTGGTTAGGGTCACAAAACAAGACCATAACAGTTCTAAGCCAGCCGCTCAAAACCTGGATATATTACCAGCGTTGTGGTCAAGGGCAATGAGCAGGCAGCATAATCTAGCACGTAACGTCTGTGTTACATGTGGATTCATTCATACAACGTTTACTTTTGATATATCTTAGCTGCTAATCCAAGACCAACCAGGAGAAGGCAGTACAGGCTAAACAACAGAAGCTTTCAATTTTCATTAAAGGGAAAGAGAAATAACCTGATGGAGATCCTTTATAGCATAAACCTCTGTCCACGTCGGGGAACAAAGGAATCTTCTCGAACAGTGTCATCACCTACAGCACATATTCACTCTCCCTCACCTCTGCAGCTCTCTTTATTTTCTCCTTCTACCATCTCCTCCACTTCTCCTTAAACATTAAAATACACACAATATATAAACCAGAAAAACATCTAAATTAAAAAAGTTTCCTAATCCTGCCTTAAACTCCCAAACTCCTTTCTCCAGCAAGTTTCCTTTTTAGATAGCATTTTTGAAGAGCCCACAATGCTTTTCTATGACAAGATATACTTACCATGAGTCCTCAAGGCCACTTGCTCATTGCTCAAATACAGAAACATTTCATGCATCTAAAAGAGAGCTACGTCTTGCTGAATATGGAACGCTCTTCCCTAAGGACACTAAGAAGTGGCTGAAGGCTGCTCACGAACAGCCAGAAGGAGGATTCTAATGAGACCTCGGCCTCTGGCACGCTGGGAATCCAATCACTCCACCAGCCACACGAGGGGACAGAGCAGGATCCCCTCTGTGTTCTGCAGGACACTGGAGAGAAAGAACAAGTTGCCATCTGGACATTTAGGCAAGTACAATCCTTCCACTCAGCAAAGTAGCACGAGCTTCATTAATCATTCAGCCACACTTGCAAGCATTCTCCTTTGGGTGATTGGATTGTCTGGGGTAGTTAATACCAGAATACCCCGGCAAAAGTATGAAGTTGCCAAACTGGGCCTCTATGCCTTCCATCTGCAATTCCTTCTTTCACGCCACCTTCATCCTTTTCCCCAAGTGTACAGGGTCTCCACACCAACCCTCACTGGCCAGGGCTCTCCTCAAAGAGCTCGCCACCCCCTGCACCAAGACCTTCTTTGCCCCCTTCCCTTCCTCTTCCTAAGCCCTCACCCACCCCTCCGCACCCCTCCGCCCCATCTCCAACAGAAACTTATTTCTACTTAAATCTCTCGATGGGAACAGTTTCAGGGGTTCTGGATCTTTGGATACCTGAGCTCACTGTACTACTTAAAAGCACACTAGACTTATAAGGGATCCTTGAATATTTTTAACTGCTAGTTAGCACCTTGACCTCAATTTCTGTAATGATCTCCAAACCCGGTGAACAGGCTGAACCAAATAGAAGACTTTGAGAATGCCCTTTGCCCCTTAAGCTATAGGCCAAACTAGAGGCAAACTCTCGTCTTTCTTCAGACCCACCCCTGGGTCTTACTGTATCCATTTCCAGAAAAAAGTGAGCAAGCACATAGAAAAGAGGACCCTTCTTTCTTACAAAAGGGAAAAAAAAGTATTGTGAAATATATTAAACACACAGGTAAGAAAAGAATAATATAATGAAATCCTATGTACCTAATACCCTGCTTTATCAAATATTAACATTAGTCCACATTTGCTTCAGAATTACCTTTTTTAGAAAATAAAATATTACAGATAGAATTAAGCCTCCCCATTTACAACTCCCCATTCTTCTCCTTACTTTCTTCCAAACAAGTGCTCAGTCAGGAATGGTTCTATATATTTGCTTCATATTTATAACCATAGACATTATTTATTATTGTTTTATAGTCAAATCTCTGTATCAGTGGAAGCACTGTATACATCATTCCACAAAGAGTATTTTCATTCAGTACTATGTTTTTAAAATGTGTCCACAATTACAGATGTACCTTTAGTTTATTCATCTTAATTGTGGCATAAAATTAATTCAGATGACTGAACCATAACTTATGTATTCTTTCTCTACTTGGTGAGCATTCACACTGAGTGTTACGAGGCACATTCTATATATGTTTCTCCTTTTGCACCTGTGCAAGAGATTCTCTGGTAGACACACAGAAATGGACTTGTGGAGTCAAAGAGTGTGTTCATCTACGATTTTAATAGATATTACCAAGTTGGCATCTGGAATGGTTATATTAATTCACACTCACACCAGCAGTTTACCACTGCTCTTTATCCTTTCCATGTATTATATTAATCTTTGCTGATGAGTGTAAAATGGTGCCTCACAGTACTTCTGAAACCACACTTCTTAAAAGAAAATGATTTTGACTGTCTCAGTACAACTACGTGACATACATAAACTCAGCTTGTATTTTCCAACCACATCTTACATATACGTGTAATAATGTACTTTAAGTGAAAACACAGTAAGCGATTTGAAACTGGGTGTACTCTCAAAATCTAGGATGCATGTTTGTATACATATGTGTCATTTTGTAAAAGCTGTCCACCTAGAGGAATAAATAAACTGATGTTTCCTCAACTCACAGTATGAGTTCATACAAGCAGAAGACCTATGTAAAAATGATACCTGAAGAATCTTCTAGAATTACCTTGCATGGTCTATAGACCCCTCATCGTAACATCAGATTAAGTCCGCTCCACTGGCACCTATGTTTCATGCATTAGGTCTAAATTCTGAGTTGAGGCTTGGTTTCCTACTTACTAAAGAAAAACTATGGCCAGTGTAAGGGGCAGGTGCTTTTCTTATCACATCTCAGTACCTTAAAAATAGTTCACATATATTGGGCATATAAAATGTGCCACACACCATGGCAAGTTTTTTATCTGAATTATTTCCCTTAATCTTTATAACTACTATAAAAATTGTACTATTATTGTCTCCATTTGAGAAATAAAGAAACTCAGAGTCTGAAAGATTTGGTAAAATCACAGAGCTTATGAATGACAGAGGAGTCTGGTGTTAAATTCTTCCTGATTCAGAAATCCTAGATTTTCACGACGACACCAAGTGGCCTCATCTAAGATTCAGATACCTGTATTACTGCTCTGAAAAAGTTCTTCTTAAAGTTCTAAATGAAAGTTTTTTTCCTCTATTTCTGTTCTAGCTCTAACCTCAAAGGCAAAGCAATTCTGCATGCATTTGAAGACAACTCTCATATCTCCCAGAAGCTTCTCTTTCCCAAGTTAGACACTCTTATATCTTTCAACTCTTTCTGCCTTTATGTTCCCCACCTTTATTTTATTTTTTTATTTTAATTTTTATTGGAGTATAGTTGATTTACAATGTTGTATTAGTTTCAGGTGTACAGCAAAGTGAATCAGTTATACATATACATGTATCCACTCTTTTAGATTCTTTTCCCATATAGGCCATTACAGAGTATTGAATATCGAGTTCCCTGTGCTAATGTTCCCCACCTTTGTATTCTGGTTACTATCCTCCAGGTGAGCTTCACATATGGTCCACTCCACCTGAAAGTATGATGCATAGAGCATATTGCAACAACATATGTCCAAGGAGTATCCAGTACAATGGGTTCACCAGCTACCTCATTCTGTATCTTATACTCTACTAAATGCTGCTCTAAATCATACTGACCTTTTTAGCAGCCTTATCACACTGTTGACTTGTTCTGAGCTCATGCCAACAATAATTCCCAAGTGGTTTTTTCAAACATGTATTTCTGTTAAGCCATGTCTTTCTCAGCTTGCATTTTTACAGTTTTTATTCTATCCAAATGCAGAGTATTACATTTGTACTCACTAAGTTTTATTTGTTGCAGCCTGCTGAAGATATTTTAATTCTTGATTCTTTCAGTTTACTGGAATTCACTCTGACCTCATACGCCCTGTGTGCTATTCTTTGTCTTCATCAAATTCATTGATTAAAATCTACCAGGTGGTCTGGATAACAAGATTTCTGCTTTACTCACAGAAACATTTCTTCAAACTCACACTGATCTCTTCAAAAAGTCCTCCAGAGTCACAGATTAAGATCCTTTGACCACTGTAACTCCATCTAAATGCATTAGCATCAACCTCATATTTCTTCACCTTGACAAGGATATGAACATTTTTGTCAAATGTCTTCCTAAATTTCAGATAGACTATATCTATTTTTTCTATAACCTTGGTAGATAGAAAGAAAGAAAAAGAGAAAGAAAGAAAGAACTGGAGCTATTCTGTCTAGGATAATATATTCTCAATGATCCTCTATTAGATTTAGTTTACTGTGACCCTTTATAACTCTCCATTTGCCTTATAAACAATGAATTCTAGAATTTGGCTTGGTATCTAAAATAAACTTACTGGTTTACAGATCATGGAATTCACTTCTCTTTTTCTCTTTAACAGAAAGTGAACTTCGCTTCTGGGAGAGATGTAGTAGATTGTGGCAGGTCAATGTTCCTCCCGGCAACTAGGGGAAAAAACACATACATTACAAAAATCATGTGTTTCAAGATATCAGAAAGCTGTGGAGTCGATGAGGGCTAGAAGAAGTAAAATTTCAGAATCAAAAGAGTCTTTCCCAGGAGAGTTGAAAATCACCAGCCATTTTATTTCCTGGGGTCATTGAACAATTCTGAAATAGGCATGAGGCTTGAAGTTGGCCCTTGCAGAGGAACTCTACTGGGGAGGAGAGAAAGAAGTTGTGAATTTAGAGACGTCACAGTTGCTGACCTGTATTAGAAACTAGAGAAGCCCCAGATGCAAGGTCAGTTTGGGCCATGGGTTAGTTCTTGGGTTCTGAGGCAGCATGGGAGACTGGGTTGGGGGGGGGGGGTAGGCTGGGAAGGCAGAGTAAAATCTTCCACAGTTTCACGGTTCTTAGGATAAAAAACACCACAAGAGGGTATTTTCTGACTTATATTGTTGCCCTTAAGACATTTACCAGATTTTGAAGCTAGGTAGGGCAAGAACCTCAAGAGCTACGTTCTAAACCTCTAGGGTCAGAGTCGAATCCTCTAGTACAGAAGTGCCAAGGAGACAGAGACCACAAAGAACTTAGCCCAGCGATGAACCAGAGGTAAGATCTCAGAAAAACCCAGCCCCAACACAGATCTTCCATGACTAGATTGAAGTAACATGCCCTTCAAACTGAAAAAAAGTGAGAACCTTCTTTAATAGAAAATAGCATCGTCTAGAGGAGTCAAGGTTCTTTTATTCACATTGTCTGTCATAATATAAAAAGTTGCTATGTACATGAAGGGTGAGAAAAGTGTAACTGATCAAAAGAAAAAACATAAGACGATAATTCAGATACTACACCACAATATATATCACATTTAAAAAAGGCTAAAAAAAACTTTTATGCAGCAGTCAACAAAATGTAAACGCAACCTATGGAAAAAGATTACTTGTAAACCATATTTCAGATAAGGAATTAATATTCAAAATATATGTAAACAGCTCATATAACTCAATAAGAAAAAAAATCCAATTAAAAATGCTCCTCAGAGGAACTGACTAGATATTTTTCCAAAAAAGACGTACAAATGACCAACAGGCACATGAAAAGGCACTCAACATCACTGACCATCAGGGAAATGCAAATCAAAACCACAATGAGATATTATCTCACACCTGTGAGAATGGCTGGCATCAAGCACTGTCATCAACAGGTGTTGACAGTAGTGTGAAGAAAAGAAAATTCTAATGTACTGAAGGGAATGTAAATTGATGCAGCCACTATGGAAAACAGTACGGAGGTTCCTCAAATTTTTCTAAATAGAACTACCATAACATCTGGCAGTCCCATATCTGAGTATGTATCCAAAGGAAATGAAAACAGGATCTTGAAGAGCTATCTCTACTCCCATGTTCACTGCAGCATTAGTCACAATAGTCAAGATACAGAAACAATCTGTGTCTGTCAACCGATGAATGGATAAAGATGTGGTATATACACAATGGAATATTATTCAGCCGTGACAAAGAAGGAAATTCTGTGGTTTGTGACAACATGGATGTACCTTGAGGGCATTATGCTAAATGAAGTTAGACAAAGAAAGACAAATACTGTATAACATAACTTATCTGTGTAATCTGAGAATTTATCTGTGTAATCTGAAAAAGCCAAACTCATAGAAACAGATAGTAGAATGGTAGTTATAAGGAGCTGGCAGGGGTGGGGAGGTGGTAGATGGAAATGGGGAGATCAAAGGGTTAGTAAAAGGTTGCTAACTTCCACTTTTAAGATGAATAAGTTCTGAGGTACTAATATACAGCATGATGATTATTGTTAATACTACGCCATTATATATTCGAAATTTGATAAGAGACTAGATTTTAAATGTTCTCACCACAAAAAAAGAAGCTGTAATTATGTGACATGATGGAGGTGTTAGCTAACACTATGGTGGTCACCATTTTCGCAATATATAAGTGTATCAAATCAGCAAGTTGTACACCAACTTACACAATGTGTTTGTCAATTATATCTCAATAAAGGTGGAAAAGAAAGGAATGAATACTTTTCAAATGCATGTGAGCATTTACCAAAATAGATAATGGATCATAAAGTAAGTCTCAACAAATTTCAAAGAACTGATCATGCAAAATATATTTCTAATCACATGGGAATTAAACTGAATGAAAATGACATAAGAGCAACAGTAGCAGGTGCCATGCAGCTACAGCAGTGCTTAGGAGAAAATTTTTATCTTTAAATGGATATTTTAGGAAAAAATATTGTAAATGATGGATCTGAGCTTCTAACTCAAGAATCTAGTTAAAGAATAGCAATATTAAATCTAAAGGAAGTAGAGGAAGCAAATAGGACAAATAAAAGCAAAAATCAATAAATTGAAAGTAGACATACAACAGAGAAAAACACACACAACAAAGCCAAAAGTTGCATCTTTGAAAAGAAAGTAACTACCTAGCAAGATCAATTTAGGAAAAAGAGAGAGAATACATATTACCAATATTAGGAAGAATAGAAGAGACTTTAGTAGGAATCTTAGACATTAAAAGCATAATAAGGGAATATTAGGAGCAACCTCCTGCTAATAAATTTGACAACATAGATTAAATGGGCAAACTCTTTGAAAAACACTGTTTACTAAAACTTACCCAAGAAGTAACAGGAAATCTATTAGTTCAATATCTATTTTAAAAAACTAAGTTATAATCAAAAACATTCCCACAAAGAAAACCCTAGGACCAGATGACTTCACTGACAAATTCTGTCATACATTTAAGGAAGAAATAACACCATTCCTAACTATTTCCAAAAACACTTCCCAACTCATTCCATGAAAACAGCTTAACCTGATACAAAATCTGACAAGAAAAGAAAATTACAAGCTAACAGCGCTGATGAATATCAATGAAAAACCCTCTGTAAATTATTAGCACAGTGAAGCCAGTGATGTATGAAATGGATAATACATCAGGACCAAGTAGGT
The DNA here is from genome assembly GCA_004363435.1 of Platanista minor. Taxonomy (NCBI): domain Eukaryota; kingdom Metazoa; phylum Chordata; class Mammalia; order Artiodactyla; family Platanistidae; genus Platanista; species Platanista minor. The sequence continues at coordinate 4,262 of RJWK010040035.1, read as the reverse complement.
CGCTCCACAACTGCAACCCTCGCTTTGCATGTTCCAGACTGTAGCTTACTTCACTCTTTTATGTCAGCCTTAGAGGCTGCAATTTCTAATTCTGGGGTTCCTCAATATCACCTTTCTTGCTCTTTTAGTGCGTTGAGATGGATAGATATAGATAAATAGAAAGGTAGCGATATGTATCTATATATCGTCCCATATATGTATATTATAATATATAACTACATATAATATATAGATATATAATGTGTTATATATAAATATATATACATATGAAATACTTTATGCCAGGATCCCTCAAGGTACTTCAGGCATCCTGGCATATATTAGGGCACATGATGTTGAATAAACGAATGTGTAGAAGGCAGAAAGGAAGACTTCTTCCCGACTTGAATCCTCAGCCCAGGGGAAATGCCAGTTTCCCGAGTTGTAACACTGAATACGCGGATTCATAAGTCATGTGCCTTACATAGCTAATTTTAACAGAAATCTGACTTTGAGAGACACAGAATTGATAATTCACTAATGACTATATGCTAGTACTTGAAATGTGCCTGTTCATTAAATGCAGCTTTATGAAAACAAAACAAACAAAAAATCCTGACAATATAAACGTTTAAACTAAAAGTCTACAGTCACTGCCATGATTTCAGAAGCGATAAAGTGAATGAGGTCAAAATTAATTTCTACTCACCCAGCATAAATCACTGATCAGTCTGGACAAGGGGAGAGATACTGGCCATGTCCCAGGCTGAGCTAATCCTTTCCTGCAGCACATGCAATGACTGACCACTGTGCAATGTGACTGAGTGTATTACACTGCCTTGTACCTGCCAGGGGTCATCAGATGAGTTCTCAGTCGGCGACCGGCAGCCAGGCCACCCCCAAGACCACACTTGCCCTGCCACATGGGAGAGAAGAGTTCTGGACTTGGCAGCCGCTGCCTCAGAGCATGAGGCTGGGCGCAGAAGAAATTTCTCAGCCCAGCCCAAGCCCTTCCCTCCCCATGAAGCCCTCCTTAGCCGCCTCAGACCCCTGACCTCAGGTACGCTTGCTGTCTGCATTGTTCTTTTGATGTATAGATGTCCCCGGGTTGTTATTTCACTGCTAAGCGCCTATATCGCTGCTCCCAAACCCTCCCGGCTAACCTCCTTTTCCTCAAAGAGGAATCTATTATGCAATTAAAGACAAAAACTGATGAAAGAGCACTAACCAACTACCATAAAGATACTCAATACAAGTGACAGCAAAGGCAGAAAGAGATGAGAGAAGTTGGGAAAAGGTCCCAACCCATGTGACATCCTCTCCTATCTGTCCCACCCCACATATTTCAGACTCAGTACTTGTATGCAGAGTACAGAAAGTAACTTCTAAGAATCCTACACCAATATAAATTAGGGCTCGCCCCTAATTCTTTTTCACAGAAATCTCATAATACTTATAGTAGCCTGTTATTGTATAATGAGTTGTGTGTTGAGACACACAAGGACTTAAAAACAGGGATATCTAAATTTCTTTTTTATTTACACCTCAAAGTTCACAGTAGAGAAAAAAGGCAAGGATTCAGGGCAGAAGCTCAAGTCAGGAATGAACAAAGTGCGTGTGGTTGGCACGTTCCCTTTAGAGTATTTTAAGGTCTTTGTTTTCTGTATGGAATATAAGGGACTTGACTATTGAAATAAAGTTTCTTGAGGGCAGGAGAGCTTTTACACTACATGGCCTTCCTGAAATCACTTTATTTTTTCAAATCACTTCTTACTCCCGTAAAAAATTATACATTATGCATTATAATGTATAAATTATAATATGTACATATTTAACATACACATATTTAACATTTGCATACATGACATATACATTATATAGATGGGTAAATATACACACACTCATCTTAATATAACTTAAATATTTCAACTACTTGTATCTCAAGGTGTCTCTACAGGCTCAGAAGCCACTTGTGACTAAATGACCAAAGTTACTGGGGGAAACACTTGGCCTGTGCTCAGACAGGAGCTCTCCCAGATTATTAGAAGCGCCTGACAACTCAGGGGCTGCCTGTCACTGCTGTTCCCATGGAAACAGACATTGGATCTCAGAAGCCCAGAGCGTGAGAGCTTAAACTAATCATTGTGGAAAAAAATTTTAAATAAGAGCCTATTTTTTTCTCACAATGTGGACACGGTGATTAGACTAAAGGACCCCAACCCCTTTTCCTGGGGGTATGTTTCTGTAAAAATAAGGACAGAAATCCATCCTATGAAAACTTTTGCCACACTTTTTCATTCCAAGCTACATCAATACCCTTTTCCCGCTAACACTTCAAAATTCAATAGGACCCCAATCCAATAGTTAAGTAGGAATTAGAATATTAAACCACACAGCTTGGATCTGTATCCGTTTATTTTGTATCACTTTACTATAAGCATTGAGAGAGGGAGAGAGAGAGAGAATACAAAATCAAGCTACAAACTGAGACCTCCTTGGAGTAAGACTTTAACTGTATTTATTAGTTTCTTACTGTGTGGTTCTAAATAGAACACACTGGAGTTTATGGATAAAATATGATTTATAGGCAAGCCAACATCTGTACTGAATAAACTGCAAGGCTAGGCATTCATTTCCATTAATGCTACTCGTATAAGAAATAAAATCTGTCACGCTGACCATCTGGCTGACCCTAATTTCATAGACTAAACAAGAGAGAAATCGTAAATATGTATCTCAATCAAAGGAACAGAATTCTCCGGAAAAAAGATACTACAAATCTAAGAGTGAGGCTGCAACATTCTTCTTCAATGAATTGTGGAAAACAGACCAATTTCTGGTGTCTAAAGGGCAACAAGAGAAGACTGAACACAAAGTTTCTTGAATTTAGATAAGAACAAACCTCACAGGGACTTCCCTGGGGGTCCAGTGGTTAAGACTCTGCACTTCCAATGCAGGGGGTGCAGGTTCGATCCTTGGTCGGGAGCTAAGATTCCACATGCCATGCCACGCGGCCCAAAAAAATAAAAACAGAACAAACCTCATATACTTACTATGTTACTCACCTTATCTCTGGTTCACTCACACATCCCTTAACCCATCACCAACGCATCTTTCACCCCCACAAGCAGCAACAGTGACTATGGCCTCCATCTCAGTTCACCACTCAACTTCGTTCAGGCAGCTACTCAATTGGCAATTAAATATTTTGCAAAACGTTGCCTTGTTGATTAATTTCATTTTGCTAAATATTATTTGTGTTCCTATGTATCACTAACGTATTTAATTGTCTGGTTTACATTACAGTACACGTTCTTTGCAATGTAGGAGAAATATTTAATTTCTATCCAACACTATTTCATAAAGCATACAAACGTACCCACTTGTGATTTTATCAAGTGTTAATTAAATAAGTTGAGGCTTTAAATACTTTAAAATTCTGGTCTATTTCTCTGTAGATGTTTAAGAATATTTTAGCCATATTTGAGGAAGTGGTTGGCCCTTTCGTATGGGCTGGGAACATATTATTACTTAAAATACTGGGATATGAGCTCCTAGCATTAAAATATTTACTATGTAAACCATTTTTTTTAATGGCAAACATTCCAAAATGTTCACGTTGATAATGTATGGGGATGTTCTTTGTGATTTTTCTATTTTACAACTCTTCCATATTAAATATGCATTTCCTTTAGAATTAGAAAAATAATTTTTTTTAATGTACAGAACAAAAGCTCTTAAATAATTTTCACTTCTCATGTCGCTGGTAGTACAGTATTCCCCCTTGATCCATGGGAGACGTTCCAAGATCCCCAGTGGTTGCCCAAAACCATGGATAGTACTGAACCCTAAATATACTATATTTTTTACTACACATACATACCTATGATAGAGTTCAATTTATAAATTAGGCACAATAAGATTATCAATAACTAGTAATGAAATAGAACAATAATAATATACTGGAATAAAAGTTAGGTGAATGTAGTCTTTCCCTCTCAAAAAATATCTTATTGTACAAATTTATGCCTTTTCCATCTTAGCTAAGCACTTATGCACTGTGGTTATAACTTTCACAGTTTGAGGTGCAACAGCAAAACTAGCACAAATTTCGTTTTCCTTCTTCACAATTCACAGATAGAAGATTCTTTCTTACCATGGATCTTAGCAACCTCAGTATATGATTTTCTTTCTCTTTCCTTATTATGTCGAGAAACTTTTCACTTAAAGAAAGCATTTTATGGGCTTCCCTGGTGGCACAGTGGTTAAGAATCTGCCTGCCA
>RJWK010040034.1:0-20137 GCA_004363435.1 Platanista minor | reverse complement strand
TAATGTTCTATTGTATATACACGACATTTTGTTTCTCCATTCGTTTGGGTTATTTCCACCTTTTGGCTGTGATGAATAATGCTGCTATGAACACTGGTGTGCAGATATCTGAGTTCTTGGGCTTCCCTGGTGGCGCAGTGGTTGAGAGTTCGCCTGCCAATGCAGGGGACGCGGGTTCGTGCCCCGTTCCGGGAAGATCCCACATGCCGCGGAGCGGCTGGGCCCGTGAGCCATGGCCGCTGAGCCTGTGCCTCCCGAGCCTGTGCTCCGCAACGGGAGAGGCCACAACAGTGAGAGGCCTGCGTACCGCAAAAAAAAAAAAAAAAAAATCTGAGTTCCTGCTTTCAGTTCTTTTGGGTGTGTACTTAGAGATGGAATTGCTGGATCATATGGTAGTTCTGTGTTTAATTGTTTGAGAAACCACCATACTGTCTTCCGCAACTGGCTGTACCACTTTTATATTCCCATGGTTCCTAATAAAATTATATAGACTTCAAAAAAATTTTTTTTAATAAATAATGTATACCTTTCCAACAATGGTCCTATCAAAATTGAGCAGGAAATCATGGAACAGCATGAGAAATGCATAACTAAATATTGCACTTTTTCATGTTTCCTCAAGATAATTTTATGCCCATCAAATTAGTTTACTGTTTGGTATGAGTTGTCTTCTGTTCAAATCGAAATTTTCTACTGTTGCAATAGTGTGGAAGATCTGGTGCCCAATGTGTTCTAACTCAGCCCAGGATTTTTGGTATCCTAGGTAGTATCACCTAGGTAGATTACATTGTGTCCAGTTTTATTAAATATGAAGTTTCGATAGATTTCAGATTTTAATAGCAAAAAATAATTACTGAAGGGATGCACATTTTTCTACAGGTAACTTTTCAAGACATAGATTTACTCATTTGCCACTAAATATTTACGTTTCTATTCTTTCTAAGGTAATAAGATGGTGTTAAAGAAAAAAAATATGCAAGGGCAATTGTTAAAGCACAGTAAGGAAGACTTCATTCAAGTGGGGTGCACACTATCTCATTAGGGAGCACCCCTGCAGTGGGATTTTACAGTGGGTGGAGAGATTGGGCTCAACCCTAAAAACAGCATGGGAATGTAGGAATTTTTAGCCAAGGAGCAGGGTGGGTGTCAGTGGATGGAAAATTACTAAGAGGAAACATTAGGAGTAAGGGGGGTTCTGGCTAAACCGAAGTAACAATTCTTACTGGAAACAGGCCAGAGTGATCAGACATCAGTGAGGGGGCTGGCGGGGCATGGAGGGTGAGGAACCTGATCAGATATGGAGAATGATCAGATATTGAGGGTGGGGCGTTCTGTTTAAACTGACTTAGAAGGGTTCTTGCTAAAACTAGATTTTGCAAGGAAGTGCACAGATGCTGCCTAGGAAAGGCTTCAGGAGCCTGATTAGTTTGGTCAAGCAGGGGATCTTTGTCACTGGCTATTGTAACTGAAGTATCCCTAAATGTTTTTCCATGTATGTCTAGAAGCATTTATGTCAACCAACTTTTATTGACTTGCTGTGTGCCAGGCTCTGTGCTCAGTGGGTTGGGATGGGGATGCTGATTACAGACAAGCAAACAGACAAGTCCTTATGGTAAGTTCTGTGAAAGGGGCAGTACAGAGTATATGGGGAGTGGATGGGAGTAAGCAAGCTACCTAAGATTTGGACGTGAGAGGAGAACGTATCACCAAGATCCCTAAAAGACCTCAAAATTCTTCAGGAAATATATTCTCCCTTGAGTAGTCGACTCCGAGGATAAAGTAATAATAAACATTTTCATAGCATTTTAACATCATCTCTTGTTTGTAAAATGAGTGTTCTGTTAAGAAAGCAGCAATTATGCTCAGGCTATTAAAATACCAATAGAGTTTCAAAACTCTATGAATATGAGCATGTTACTGTACTTAAAGAAAATTCACCCTGAAATAAGGAATAACCTGCACTATATTATGGAAAATTTTCCCCTGGTTTTACTGAGATATAATTGACATATAACATTGTATTAGTTTGAAGTATACAACATAATGATTTGATATATGTAATACTGTCAAATGATTACCACAGTAAGTTTAGTTAACAACTGTTACCTCATGCAGTTAGTTTTTTTCCTCATGATGACAGCTTTTAAGATCTACTCTCTCAGCAACTTTCAAATATATAATACAGTGTTGTTAACTATAGTCACTATGCTGTACATTACATCTTCAGAATGTATTTATCTTATTACTGGAAGTTTGTACCTTTTGACCGTCTTCACCCATTTCTCCCACCACCTACCCCCTGACTCTGGCAGCTACTAATCTGTTTCCTGTTTCTATGAGTTTAGGAATTTTTTTTAGATTCCACATGTAAGTGGGGTCATACAATATTTGTCCTTTTCTGTCTGACTTATTTCACTTAGCACAGTGCCTTCAAGGTATGTGTGTGTATAGATATACACACACATACCACACATACACACATGCCACATTTTCTTTATCCATTCATCCACTGATGGATACTTGGTTATTTTCATATCTTGGCTCTTATAAGTAATGATTCAATGAACACAGGGGTGCAGATAGCTCTTCAAGAGGGTGATTTTGTTTCCTTTGGAATTGCTGGATCATGTTAGTTCTGTTTTTAATTTTTTGAGGCACCTCCATACTTTTTTGCATAGTGGCTGCACCAGTTTACATTCCCATCAACAGTGCACAAGGCCTCCCTTTTTCCACATCCTTGCCAACACTTATTACCTCTTGTCTTTTTGATGATAGCCATTCTAACAGGTGTGAGGTGATAGCGCATTGTGGTTTTGATGTGCATTTCTCTTATGATTAGTGGTGTTGAGCACCTTTCCATGTACCTGTGAGCCGTTTGTATGTCTTCGGAAATAACTATTCAGTTTCCCAGCCCATTTTTAAGTTGGAGTACTTGGTTCTTTGCTGTGGAATTGAATGAGTTACTTATATATTTTGGATGTTAGCCCCTTATCAGACATATGACTTGCAAATATTTTCTCCTATTCCATACATTGCCTTTGCATTCTGTTGGTGGTTTTCTTTGCTGTGCAGAAGCTTGTTAGTTTGATGTAATCTCACTTATTTATTTTTGCTTTAGTTGTCTTTGCTTTTGGTGTCAAATCCAAAAAAATCATTGCCAAGACCAGAGTCAAGGAGCTTACCCCTTGTGTTTTCTTCTAGGAGTTTTATGGTTCAGATCTTACATTCAAGTTGATTTTTGTGTATGTTGTAAGGTGTAGGGGTCCACTTTCATTATTTTGCATGTGGCTGTCCAGTTTTCCCAATCACCATTTATTGAAGAGACTGTCCTTTGCTCATTATATATTTTTGGCTCTTTTGTTTTAAATTAATTGACCGCATATGCATGGGTTTATTTCTGGGCTCTATATCCTGTTCCATTGAGCTGTGTGTCTGTTTTTATGCCAACATCATATCATTTTGATTACTATAGCTTTCTAATATAGTAATATTCTGTTAAGGAAGCAGCACTTAACTTCCATCATGCTCAGGCAATTAAAAATATCAATAGAGTTTCAAAACTCTGTGAATATGAGTATGTTAGCTTAATTAAAATTCATCCTGAGATAAGAAATAAACTGTGTTACAGAGTAATGTAATGTGGATATTTTTGTTTTAATAGTATTCAGTACTTCATATGGGTGTGAAAATGTTCCACACAAAGCTAAATAAGCTCAACAAGTATTTCTAATGTCACAGTTTTCAAGTAAGCCACAGCTGAGATGTAACAAAGATATGCTGTTCTTTGGATAAATGTTCTCTTCGAATTAATTTGTTTTACATCTTAGTTACTTTTAATTTGGCTTACGTTTTAATTCTTATTTTCTTTTTAATTATTAAAGGAAAACATCTTTCCAACAAGCCAAAGTAAATGAAGTAAAATGTGAAATTTCGCCCCTTCCCACTCCTCCCCCAATGTTACTCCCCCAGAGTAAACACTGGAAGTTTGGTGTATCTCTTTCCAGAGCATGCAAACATTTGGACAACTAACTAGTTACATATATAAGAGGTGGGAGAGAGTAAGGGACGAAGAAGAGAGGGAGAGAGAGTTTGTGTGAGCTTGTGTGTGTGTGCACAAGCGTGTATACACACATGTATAGTTTCAACTTAAAAAATAATATGTTGTATGGAATTCAACCTACATAAGAACAAAGAAATAAAATTTTCACAGGGACCATGCCGTAATAATGTTCTATAGTGTGGTTCTTTTTCCATTTCATACAATGTGTCCTTAACCTCTTTCCTAGTCATGATTGTTTGTGAAATGTTGGCATTACAAGCATACTGCAGTGAGTATCCTTGTGTATGTATTTTTGCACACTTGGGCTAGTATTTCTATGGGATAGATGCCCAGAAATGTGATTGCTGAGCCCTTTGTATATGCACATATTCATCATTTAAAGCTCTTTGATGCAGATTACCAAACTGCTCTCTCAAATACTTGTACCTGTTAACCAAAAACCTTATCCCTTTAACACTTGATTTTACAACTGTAAACAGCTTTTGCTAATCTAAGGTGAAAAATGCTATGTCATTATTTTATGGTACATTCCTGCATTGTTAGGTTGAGTATCTTTTCCTAGATGTATTAGCTATTTATATTCTCAAAGTGTCTATTTTTATTAGAGTATTTGTTGTATTCTTATTGATTTTAATAACTTTTTAAATATTACTCCTCTCTACTGCATAAGTTGGGAATATTTTTCATTTTGTTCTTTTAACTTTGTGTGTAGTAACTCTTGACAAATAAGTTTTTAATATTTATATAGTCAAATCTATCAACTGTTTCCTTTATGGCCTCTGGGTTTGGTATCATAATAAAGACCTTTCTAAATACAAGATTATGAAAATATTCATCTACTTCTATCTGTTCATTTATTACATTAAGTTGTGAATACGTTTGCAATTTATTTTTGTGTAAGATACAAAAGATCTAATTTTATTTGTTTCAGCATAGAGGTTCACTGGTTCCAAAGCAATTTATTGAATAATTTTATCCTTTATTCATTATTTAGAAATACTACGTTTTTCTTATGAATGGAGTCCCTTATATTCTGTTTCATTGAGCTACCTGTCTTGCTAGGAGGCAGTTTTGTGTAGTGAGTTAGGCCAGAGCACGAGCTCTGGAGGAAGAGGTCCTGGGTCAAACCTGAGCCATCACCTTCTGGCTGTGTGACCGTAGACAGCGATGCAATCTTCCTAAATCCCAGTTTTGTCATCTGGAAAAGAGTGCTGGTATCCTGGCTACTCTGCAGGGTTGTGAGGATTAAATGAGCTAATACATCTAAAGCACTTACAGCAGTGGTTGACATGTGCCACGCTGGACAAACAGTATTATTGTGACTACCCTAACTATGATTACCTACCCTTTATGCTGTGTTTTCCCATGTGAAAGGATACAGATCTCTTAATTGTTCTTTACTTTTCCAAAGTTGAACTTTAAAGCCAGCTTTTCAAGTTCCAAAATGAAAGTTCATTAAGATTTCAAGTGTGAGTGCGTTAAGTTTGTAAATTCAATTTTGGGAGAATTGGTACCAGTTTTCAGAGTTGCTTTGTTCCAACGAGTCACTTGTGTTCAGCCTATAGTTTGCTTTTACTTTGTGATCATTCTGAGTCTGGCTTTAGATGATTTTATATGATCCTTTATTGATATGACAGGTGTGTTTGGTCTTAGTTCTATCTTAATTTGTGTAATGTTTTGTTGTTGTTGTTGCTTTTAATACTTCTTAAATAGTTTTTACCCCACATCCCATGTTTGCCTTGCTTTGTGTTGTGTGTTATTTTCCTTCTGATAATTTGTACATTTATAATTAGTTTTTAGGGGTCTTTTCCCTGTAGTATCTTTGTGACTACAACTTTACATTTGCCCCTCTCCCATTCATCACCCAATTTTTGATTAGTTATATTACAATCAGTCATTCTTCTAGTGATAGTTCAGTTAGGATTGTGTTTGCTTTTTATGGAGTAGAACTCCCACATCAGTGGCCTCACCAAGTAGGGGTCTGTTTTCCTCATAAAATGAACAGTGCAGAGGTCAGCGGTCAGGCTGGTTTCACAGCTACCCGGTGTCATCAGCATCCCTGGCTCTTGGTGCCCATGCTTGCCTTAGAGTGGAATGCTGGTTGCTCCACCTGCAACTTCTCGTCTGCATTTTGGATGGGAAGGAAAAGGGCAAGGGGTGCCTGAACTGGAGAGGCAGAACTTTCCTCTCCTGCATTTTGTTAATGATATTACTGTTTTTAATACACATTGTCACTTTTTTACCACACTTTCATGCTGTCCACTCATGAATCCAGCACTTGCCTCCCGCCCTTTTTCTTCCCCTCAGCCCTTGGTTGATGTGACTCCTCTCTAAGTGTCTTCAGAATGGACTCTTGTGAGCATTTCCATTCCTGCACTTTTCCAAATCCCTGCGTGATGCCTTTATACTAAAGGGATGGATGGTTTGGGTAATAAAGTTCCCGTGTCGTACTTTCTTTTCTGTGTAATCATTGCTGTGCCGTTGTCTGAGGTTGAATATTACTGAAAGTCTGAGGCTTGCCTAATTTTTCTCTTGCAGGTGACCATGGCCTGATTTGTTTTTCTTGTTTTTTTTTTTTTTTTTTTTTTTTTTTTTTTTTTTTTTTTTTTGCTGTACGCGGACCTCTCACTGTTGTAGCCTCTCCTGTTGCAGAGCACAGGCTCCGGACACGCAGGCTCAGCGGCCATGGCTCACGGGCCCAGCCGCTCTGCAGCATGTGGGATCTTCCCGGACCAGGGCACGAACCCGCGTCCCCTGCATCAGCAGGCGGGCTCTCAACCACTGTGCCACCAGGGAAGCCCTTTTTTTCTTGTTTTAATGTTGATGAAATTATTTTGTTGCTCTTTTATCTTTGAAGCACAGTAACTTCACTCCGATATGTCCTGGTGTTCGTTCATCTCTATTAGTTTATCTTAGAACATATTTAGCCCTTCAGCGCTTTAAAACGACCTCTTGAATTTCTTGAGTTATCCTTTGGAGGCTTTTCATTTCTTTGTTCTTCAGAGATACTAATGAGGGGTATGTTGATTCTCCACGGCCTCCCCCTATATCTATTATTTTCTCTCAAATCCTTTTGTTTTCCATTGCATTTTCTCACTTTTCTCAAGCTTGTCTTTTTAGCCTCAGATGCCTTTTCAGCAGGGTCTTTGCTCCTTTTCGTTGCTTCCAATGTGACTTTTTTTTTTTTTTTTGCGGTACGCGGGCCTCTAACTGTTGTGGCCCCTCCCGTTGCGGAGCACAGGCTCCGGACGCGCAGGCTCATTGGCCATGGCTCACGGGTCCAGCCGCTCCGCGGCATGTGGGATCTTCCCGGACCGGGCCACGAACCCATGTCCCCTGCATCGGCAGGCGGACTCTCAACCACTGCGCCACCAGGGAAGCCCGACCTTTTTCATGTGATGACTTTTCCTTTCCTTTCAGAGCGCCGTTAGCTCACTTTTTTCCACCTTTAATTGTTGTATCATTTCTTTTCTCTTTTGAGCTGTTTTAAGCTCTTGTTTCATAAAGCCTTTAAAGATTACCTGTAACAGACTACCATAAACTAGTGGTAAACAACAAAGATTTATTATAGTTCTGGAGGTCAGAAGTCTGACGTGGGTGTCACTGGGCTGCAATCAAGGTGTCGGCAGGGCTGGTTCCTCTCCATAGGTTCTGGAGGAGAATCCCCGTTTTCTCACCTTTTTCGGCTCCTAGAGGCCAGACGTACTCCTCGCCTGGGGTCCTCTCTCTCCACCTTCAGAGTTGGCAAAGCCCTTCCCACATCAAATAGAACTGACCTTCTGACCTTCCATTAGTCACATCTCCCTCTAACTCTGATTTTTGTGCCTCCCTCTCATTTTTAAGGACCCTGGTGATTCCATTAGCCCCACCCGGGTAACCTGTGATCATCTCCCTATTTTAAAGTTAGCTGATTAGCAACCTTCATTCCCCTTTGCCATGTAAGGTGACAGATTCACAGGGGTTAGGACCTGGACATTTTTGGGGGTAAGGGTGAGGCATAATTCTGCCTACCAGAAAGATCATGTTAAAAATAATGTCTTTGCTCACAGACATAGAGATCAGACTTGGGCAGCCAAGGGGGAGGGAGGGAGGGAGAGGGATGGAGTGGAAATTGGGGGTTGGTAGGTGCAAACTATTACATGTGGAATGGATAAACAGCAAGGTCCTACTGTAGAGCACAGGGAACTACATCCAATCTCCTGGGATAAACCATAATGGAAAAGAATATTAAAAAAAAAGAATGCCTGTATGTGTAAAACTGAGTCACTTTGCTGTCCAGCAGAGATTGGTACAACATTGTAAATCAACTATACTTCAGTTAAAAAGTAAAAAGTAAGTAAAGGTAATATCTTTGGCCATGGTTTTTTACCTGGTCTTGCAAAATTATGGTATATATTCTTTTTTCATTTCCCACCTACATATTCCTTTTCCCTTTCTCTTTCCCTTTCTCCCTCCCTCCCTCCCCCCCCCCTTCCCTCCCTCCCTCCAGTATTTTTTAGAAGTACTTCTATGTTTGTTCTTAAATAAGAGGAGTTTTTCCTTGACCCAGGCTGTTCGTAGGAGCCACGGGTTGGAGAATAAGCTACCGTAGCTGGTACTTTGAATTTAGATCTGTCCATGGAAATTCAGTTCTAAGGCAGGACCTGATTTTCCCGGATCCATAGGGAAGCCCCCTCTTAATCAGGGGTGTGTATGTACGTGTGGTGGGGGAGGTGACTTAGATTTTTTTCTCTTCAGCTGACAGGCTCCTGGCTCCCCTTATTTCTCTACCACAGTATTACCCTTAACCTGACTTGTAATTCTTAAAGATAAGTTTCAGTTACTTAGTTGATTTTGAAATATTCCTAGAAGACAATGAAAGGGATGGTTATACTAGAGGAATGAATGAATTAAGTATGCCTGCCTCCCCCCTACACCCTTTTTAAGAGTAACCACTCTCTACAGCCTGGCTGAGCAGAGGCTGTGTTTTGAGCCGTTGGATCCCCCCTGCTTCCCTCCACCCTCACCCTGCTGCAGCTGGGATAGGACTCGATCCAAAGACGGCCAACCTGTGGTCTTACCAACAACCCATGGCTTGATTCAGAGAGTGTAACTCAACCCGTTTTAAGCACTACGTATATTATCTAGGCTCAAATTCAAGCTCAGCCAGTTACTAGTCGGGTAACCCTGAGCACCTCACTCAGGGTTCACTATGCCCCGGTTTCCTTTCTGTGAAATATTAGATCCTATATAATGTTTTGAGAATTAAAAATAGTTAATTCACTTAAAGTTCATACAGCAGGGTCTGGCTCATACTCAAAGCTGCATAAATGGGGGCCATCCTTATTATTCTACTAGGAATTTGGAATTAGGAAACTGAATGACTGTGAGAGTCACCAGTAGAAACGAAAGCTGGCACGTCAGGGCACAGAGCAGAGCACCTCCCTCCTTTTACGGGGTCAGTTTCTTTTTGAGGCATCTGATGAAAGCGCGGGCAGTTCCCTGCAGAAGGGGACACATGCATACGTGAATGTGCACAAAGTCAAGGTGGAAAGCGCCTCATCTAGAGAAGGAAGGGAAGGGCTCTTGCAAGTCAAAGCCACGTGAAGGAACAGAAACACATCAAAGCAAGGGAGCTGTTTCATAAAGGGCGGAAGTGGACTGAGTGAGCCGAGAGAAACAGGATCCGGGAGACACCCCTCAGTTCCCGGTCCCTCGATTTCTCCCCCAGGCTTCCCCTGACCCCCCTGCTCTTCTCCTCACTGACCTGGACATACACACGCTGGCCCGCTCTCACATCTTGCAACCAAATTAGCCAGACAAAAGCAGTGATGACTCTGACCTATCCATGATGAAGAACGACTGCCGTGTGTCATCTCAGATTGCTTGTAGCCAACATTATGAAGTTTCCCTGTGGTGTGATTCTATCAGCAGCCAGTGCTCTCTGAATAAAGTGAATAACCAGCTGCCGCAACTTTTCAACGACTGCCGACTTCCTTTTTTGTAGGTTGAACACGTTCCAGGAGTATCCTATTTTGTAATATTCCAGTTTAAGGAAAAAGCAAGGAAGAGGGTGACATCAACCTCTTCAGTCGAACTCTTTTTTTTATTTTGGTTAATCTTCACAAGTTTTTTAAACTGAAAATGGGGCAGAACTTCATAAGATTTTAAGAGCTGGAAAGGATTTTAAAGATTTTCTAGTCTCACTACTTTTCGAAGTAAAGGAAACTGGGCCCAGTATCACATTGCACACCCTGCCTCATCTAGTACTCACAACACCCGTGTGTGGTACACTACCTCCCTTTGCAGATGAGGACACAGGCTTGGAGAGATGAACTCCTTACCCGAGATCAAAGATACAACAAGTGGTGGAACTAGAATTTGAACCCAGGTTTTTCTGACTACAAAGCATGTTAGAAATGCCTCTGTGGGCTCTAAAGCTCGGGCTAGAGAAGAGCAAGACTTTGATTTTACATTTCCTTCCCTGTACGTGGTCTTTCTTTCAACGTCTCTTCCAGAAAAGAAGGCCAGAAATGTACAGTCCCCGCTTTTTTTTTTTTTTTTTTTTCTTTGTGGTACGCGGGCCTCTCACTGCTGTGGCCTCTCCCGTTGCGGAGCACAGGCTCCGGACGCGCAGGCTCAGCGGCCATGGCTCACGGGCCCAGCCGCTCTGCGGCATGTGGGATCTTCCAGGACTGGGGCATGAACCCGCGTCCACCTGTATCGGCAGGCAGACTCTCAACCCCTGCGCCACCAGGGAAGCCCAGTCCCCGCTTTTTAACCCATGAGCTAGAAGGGTCTTGAACGTAGCCATCAACCACCTGCCTCCAAAGCAGGGAAGCATCCACCAATTAGAAATCTTCCTACTGAGCTGGAACTGCTGTTGGAGATCTAGCCAACCTTCCTTCCATACAGAGGCCCTCACGTGGAACCACAGCCAGGTGGCGCTAGGGGCGATGGTCAGAGACTGCTGGGGCCTCAGTGTCCAGTTTGAACATGACCTGAATCGTATATGATGACAGATTACTTGCAGGAGGCAGGAGTGGTTAAGAGCTCTGGCTCTAAAAGTAGGCTTCTTCCGTGAACCCCAGCTCTCCTGTTTGATGCTTGTGTGACCTTGAACCAGAATCTGCTGCTTCTCAAAGTCGTGGTTTCTTTATCCATAACAGAAGGGGTATGTGATACATTGGATTGTTGCGAGGCTGAAATGCAATCATGTATATAAACCACTTCACACAGGGCTTGCCATAGTCCTGCTCAACAGATGTTGGCCATTATTGTATTCCTCGCAAACAGTGTGCAGAAACAACAAGGAAGAGGTGACATCAGTCTCTCACTAGAATCCTCTTTTGGTTAATTTTTTAAAGTTTTCAGACTTAAAACAAGGAACTTTATAG
Source organism: Platanista minor (assembly GCA_004363435.1). NCBI lineage: Eukaryota > Metazoa > Chordata > Mammalia > Artiodactyla > Platanistidae > Platanista > Platanista minor. The sequence goes on along the minus strand of RJWK010040034.1, from coordinate 8,701 downwards.
GCTTTTATAGCTGGGAAGGGTTACTTTCCTTGAAAGTGGTTACTTGAAAATGGCAACTCCTGTGTTGAGCTGACAAGACCAATTTTTAAAACTGCCGTCATGTTATGAGTGTAAAATATTCAATTCAAAATGCAGAAGATGTACATACATTTTATGACTGTAATGAAGAGAGGTAGAAATATGTTCTTGCTCTGAGTTTTTTTGTTGCTAAACCATTAAATAATATGGCTGTGGTTTTCCTGATTCTCAGCAGAATGAGGAAGCTTTAGTGCCCATATCTTTTTGGACTGAAAAAATTTTATAGATTTTTTAATGCATTCTTATAACATTACTATGAAGTGGCTAGCAGGTGAATACTATTTTTATTTTATTTATGACAATATACCAATATTCGATTTTAAACAGTAACTCAAAATTCTCTTCTGGTTCACTACCCAGATGAATAATTTTTAAATACTTTTTGTTCTCATAGACTACATGATTTGTGTTGGGCCATAGTGATTCTCCTAGTTTCCTAGACATTTCCATGTACAATGGAAGTCTTGGTTTGCACAGTGTACTACCAATTAATGTATAAATTGTGCCAGTGTACAATTTATTATCGTGCAATGTACTTATTGTACAAACTTACAAAATACAATAATGTGGGAACTTCTCTGGTGGCACAGTGGATAAGAATCCGCCTGCCAGTGCAGGGGACACAGCTTCGATCCCTGGTCTGGGAAGATCCCACATGCCGCAGAGCAGATAAGCCCGTGTGCCACAACTACTGAGCCTGCGCTCTGGAGCCCATGAGCCACAACTACTGAAGCCCACACACCTAGAGCCCGTGCCCTGCAACAAGAGAAGCCACTGCAGTGAGAAACCTGCGCACTGCAACGAAGAGTAGTAGCCCCCGCTCGCTGCAGCTAGAGAAAGCCCACGTGCAGCAACGAAGACCCAACATAGCCAAAAATAAATAAAATTAAATCTTTAAAAAAAAACACAATAATGTACGATTTACCATTAGGTGATTTTTTGGGGGCAGAGTTACACATAAATTTGAGAGGCTGACATTTGACAAGTACAAAAAACCACATGCATTTAGAAACATAATAAGTTGACCTGGAAGGGAATTTAGAAATGATTCCAGACTAGTACCTCATTAAGTAGAAGATTGAGGCGCAAATAGTCACTTGTCTAAGTCACAAAGATGAGTTGTTATCGTTTCTCCTTTCCAAAAATTTTTGTGCTGTAGCTTCTGTTGCCATTTGTCTTCCCCCTTTTTGTTAAAAATATTAATTAAAAAAATTATTTAAAAAATCCCCAAACAAGATAGTATTGTATTTGAAAAAGAAAGGCTGAATCCTCTTTCTATGATCAGGATGGATTAGGGTTTTGATAGTGCATTTTCCGGGAGTTTTCTACAGTGTCTGCAGTTAAGAGCATCCATCTATAAGATTTAGACCACTTTTTAAATATAAAACATTATCTAAAGCAGAACTAACTCATGGTCCACTAATTGCAAATAAATAGTATAAGTATTTTCAAAGAAAAAATGCATTCAAGAGTTTTCCTCTCCTCTAGTATTTGAAGATACTGTTACAGAATTGCAGTCTGTTGCAAACTGGACTGGTTAGGATCACACCGCATTGTTTAAAATTTAGTTTTTTTAATAGTGTTCCAGCAATCAAATGGAGAGAAACCAAAAGAAGTATTAAAATGATTTCAGAGCTCAAGACCGGAAGTAATAATATCGGGCTAGGTTTCCAGTCTTTCCTACCACAGCCTGTCCTGCTCCTTTGGTCTGGAACATTCTTTTTTTAGTTTAGTTTTGTTTTTGTTTTGGCCTGCGCAGCTTGCAGGATCTTAGTTCCCCAATCAAGGATCGAACCCGAGCCCTTGGCAGTGAAAGCGCGGCGTCCTAACCACTGAACCGCCAGGGAGTTCCCTGGTCTGGAACATTCTTAACCTTCTTCCGCACCTGTCTAACCCGTATTTATCCTTCAGGGTCCTGCTTTCATCTCAGTGGAAACTTCCCTAAACCAGTGAAGTCTCAGGTTAAATACTATGTTAGAGTTCTGCTCTCCTTCATATCTCTAATTTATCTGGATTGTAATAATAGGGTTATTCGTAGTTTTTAAAAAAAACTGTGTTCCTCACTTGACTATAAGTTCTATCAGCTCAGGAACCAAATGTCTCTTTTACTGCTACACCCTTCATGAAAAGCATCATGCTAGATGCATAGACATCCTCCATAAATATTTATTGACTGATGGATGAATGGATTCCTTGTTTGGGATGTTGTAGCAAAGAGATGTTGAGAGGACTCAGCTGGCTGCTTCACATAGGCCTTCAGGTCACGTTCATTGCTACTAGGTCACTGTGAGTAAAGGATTTGGTTAGGTTTGCAAGCCCAGAAATTTACTCTGATCATTTTCTGATTATCAGATTCATTTGTAAACAAACTTACAAGAAGCTAATTTGTGTGCCAGAATACAACTTTGCAGTTTACAGTCAGAAATGTACCCAAGAACTGGGCCTTACAATCTGTGCAGGTGTGGCCGAGACAGTAATCACGGAATAACCTTGTACTTTTTTTTTTTTTTTTTAATATTATTTATTTGGCTGTGCCAGTCTTAGTTGCGGCATGCGGGACCTTCATCGCCATGTGCCAGATCTTGTAGTTGAGGCATGTGGGTTCTTAGTTGCGGTATGCATGCAGGATCTCGTTCCCTGACCAGGGATTAGACCCTTGCCCCCTGCACTGGGAGTGTGGAGTCTTAACCGCTGGACTATCAGTGAATAACTTTGTACTTCTCTACATTTCCCAGCCTGGCCTGCTGTTAGGTTGGGACTGCATAACTGGAACTGACCAGTGGATTCTGAGCCAAAGTGATAGATGTTACTCTGGGGCCCAGGTAGTTAGAGCTGATGTGCTTTCTTCATTTCTTTCTCCTCTGCCGTGGCAGCTAAGCCATGTGTTCTAGTTGGCAAGTCGGCAAGACGGAAGAGGACTGGCTAACCAGGATGGGACTTAAATGAGCAAGAAATAAACCTCAGTGTTAGTCACTGAGATTTCAGCGGTTTATGTGTTGCCGTAACGTAGCCTAGTATTACCTTGATAAATTAGAAACTTGGTTTATAAATTTCCATTCAGGGAGACAAATTATAAACATGAAGATTGTTTCTTGGGAAAAACCTCCATATTTGGACCTTACCTGTTCCCTTGAGCTTGAACTACTGCAAACGATAACTATGCTTTATAAAAAAATGATGAGAATGAGAGCTAACAAATGAAAATGCACGACATCTAAGTAATTCATAGCCCATAACTGGGATTTTGTAGCACTTTAGAAGGTCATGTTCATGATTCCTATTGAACCACAGTTTGGCATGTTTCTTCCACTGTAATATTTTTGGTCTTGGTAAATAAGAAAAAAATCCAGGTTGAAATGAGCAACTGCTATATATCAAGATCTTAGAAATCATCTCTTTTTTCCTACATTCATTCAGCTTTTGTATTCCACAACTCTTTTAGCAGCAGCTTTTATGCCATAATGTGGGTCTCTTACAGGGTAATATTTTTCACAAAGTATTTTTTTCAATAGGATCCTATTTGAGTACTGGAATTCCAGTTCTCTCTGAGATACTGTTAGGCTTTGCCACTTTGCAAAGATGAATGAGTCAGATGTCTTGTCCTCAGAATTTTCCCATCTGTGACAGAGACTGCAAACTATTCACCAAAACTTGTCTCCTCTTCTTTATGGGCACACCCTCCCTTGCAATTCCATGTCTTGTGTGACCGAGTTCTCGCCAGTGGAACTTCCGAGGTCCAGCCACTTACAAGCCTAGCTCGTAAAAGCCTCCCGTGTGTGATTCTTCGTTCTCTGCCCACTTCCGCATCGATGCCCACGGTGACCTGGAAGTCTTGAGCTGAAGATGGAAGACTTTCTGTGAAACAATTCACTATAGGACTGCCAGCAGTAAAGGCCCGCTCTCTCTCCCCAGAAACATTTGTGTTGGACTAATGTGTGAATAACAAACTTCTCTTGTTAAGCCACCGGAAGTTTGGAATTTATTATGGCAACTAACATCACCCTAAGGCAGCATTTCATAGCTAACACAGCACTTTTGCAGGGTAAATATTGAACATTTCAAGAGTGATGAACTTATGTCTTAATTTGTAATGTAACTTAGAAGAAACAAAGGTTTCATTTTAAAATAATCTTCTAGTTCTCAGTCTTTCATAATTCCAAATGACTTGGCTCTTCCTGAAACAGCCAACTAATGGCTACTCTGATTAAGTAGGCCCTTTGTTTATCCTCCTTCCTCTCGCACCATTCTATAAGGTCACATTCTGTGTTTACAAATCCAGGGAGCATTTACTCTTACTTACAAGTGCAGTAGAAAAAAGAGAAGGAATACATTTAAAATGTCAACACAAAAGTGTAATTTATGTGGCTGACGCAGACTCTGGCAGGTCACTTTTCTAAAAGGTGTCGCTGCCTTGAGAAATTTACCAACATGTAAAAGCTGCTCTGTGTTCAGCCTTCCACCCAATGCCCAAGCCAGAAATCTGGTTATTCCTGATTCCTTTCTCTTTTTAACCATCTCCACCCCCATCTCGTCAGTCACCAGATGAGGTCAGTTCAGTTTCCTAAGTGTCTTTTGAATCTGTCTCCCACTGTGTTCTAGTTTAGGTCTCTAGTAAGGGGCCCAAGGATGCACTTTCTCCTAACTGGCCTCCTAGTTGTCTCCTGTCTTAATACTTCCATGCCATAGCCAGAATTCGCTTTCTGAAATGCAAAACTCAACACCTTTGCCTCTGTGTCGAAATCCTTCAGTGACTCTCCCTTTGGGGATAAAGCCTAAACTTAACGGGACTTGCAAGGCCCTGTGTCATCAGTGATTAGTTCTCCTGTCTTCTCTCTCACTGTCTTTCCTTCCCTTTACCTGCTCTATCTTTCGCGTGCCCTGTGCTCCAACCTTACGGAACTTCTTTTCTTTAAACATACCTTCCTCTGTCTTAAGCTTCTCAGCCTTTGTTCCTGCTGTGACCTCTGTGTGGAGCACTGCTTTCCCACCACCCCATCTGTATCCCCTGATCATGCCTACCCATCCTTTAGTTCTCAACTTAGATGTTACTTCTTGGATCACCTTCTCAGATCCTCAAGGTCTGGGTTTAAATGCCCTTCATTTGTATCCAGTATCACCCTGCATTTTCTCTATCATGATAGCTCCTGTGCTGTATTTTCTACTTACTTGTTTGTATACCCTGCAAGGCTGTCCGGAGGATCTCAGGCCATGATTATATTGATGACCATTGTACATAAGCCCATAGCACACTGTGTGACACAATAAACACTTGGATAAATGAGTAATAGGAACCCAGTCTTTTTCAGATTTGTCCACAAAGTGATATTTGAGGATATAATAAAGGTGACTAAACTTAGTGCCAGAATATCTTTCCAAATACTGGGAAATCATTGCTGCTGAAGACCAGTTATAGGAGAAATGATTGATTCTGGATACATTTTGAAGGTTGAACTCATAGGATTTGCAGATGGATTTGCTGTTGGAGGTAAAGGACTCTGTGCTTATAAATTATATTTGCTTTTGGTGAAATTGTTCATGAAAAGATGGTGTCACGATTATGGTTAAGGTAATTGTGAGGATTAAATGATATAAAGTTTCTACTAGCCTAGTGCTTGGCATTTGGGTAGGTGTTCAGTAGATACTATTTTCCTATTTGTAAGTGACTTAGTATCTTGTTAAGACCGGAAAGTGAAATGCATTGTAGCTGCTCCTCAGCCAAAGTGTGCATTGGCTGTCGTTGGCGTGCAGCCTCTGCCTGCGCCTCTGCGTCCTCTCTCTTGTCCTGTACAGACTGTCCACGGGCTGTCTCGGGGCCAGAACCTCGCCGCTGACCTGGGACCCTGGCTGTGTCCCCAGCTTCCTCACTTTCAGAGTTTGTGACTGTTACACCTCCCTCTCTCCCTCCAGATGAAACTGCTCCTTTTGAAGTTTTACGCTTTGTCTTTATACTTCTCTGATGACTGCTCATTACGACCCCACTGTTTTCCCTTCCTGCGATTTAAGCGTAGGTAATGTGGCATAAAGAGCTGAGCGTTTACTCTGTCGTCAGCCAGCTGGGTTTGAACTGCGGCACTAATACCCACCACCTTTGTAACCTTTGGCGACTTACTAAACCTCTCTGGTCCTCATTTCTGCCATATGTAAAGTAGGGATGGAAACTTCCATTGTTGTGAGTTGTGAGGATAAGAGAGAGATTCTTTTAATACATTTGGAATGGAGCCTAGCCCATAAGAAGCACTGAATCATTGTTAGCCATCGTTAGTCATTATCATACCTGGTGACTGCAGCTACTCTGATGTAATTGGAAATGTCACTTCTGTACTTGAATCTCCTCTCCTCTCCCCCATTCTCATCCTTTGATCTTGTTTCCACTTGGGTGTCCCACAATAAGCTCAAGCTCAGTATTCATAGCTAAGCTTATTATCAAACTGTTACCTGTAGCAGGATGCTTTGGCTACAAGTAACAGAAAACCCAAATAAAAGTGGCTTATAAACAACAAGGGAAGTTATTTCTCTCCTATAACCAGAAGTCTGGAGGTAGGATAGATCCAAGTTGGGTAACCCAGTTGCTCAACCCTGTCCTCAGAGACCCAGGTCCTTTCCATTCCCTCAGCAATTTCACCGATCCTTTTCAGCTGGCTCCCCTCCCATCAAGATGAGAATCCAGGAACCGTGTAGGACATTCTAAAAGGATTTCTCCCTCATCTTCGCTCAGATCAAGGAGACTTTCCTAATCTGATCACTGACCAGGGGATTGGAGTTCCCAGTTTCAGCTTGCTAACCCAGATCCGTTTTCCTGGAGCTGGGGAGAGGATTCCCTTCCCTGAGCAGACTGAAGGGGGTGTGTGGTGGGAATGGGGGTACGGGGGTGGGTGGGACGCTGAGCACCTGTACAGAATCAGGGCTGTGCTGGCAAAGAAAGAGGGTTGGGGGATGGATTTGGGTAGAGAGCGTACAGAGTCTGCTACCGTGTTTGAAATATGTCGTGCTTAGAAAAAAAAAAAAAATCTACAGCTGAAGAACTGGGAGTCACCATTGAAGTCAGGAAAACTAGGTGTAGTGGGTATTGTAGCAAATCGGGTCAGACCAAGGCGTGAGGCTGGAGCAGAGGGGATGGATTTGAGAGGGGCGTCTGGCACCCTCGGCGACTGGCACAGGGATGAGGAAGAGTGGCCTCATTTCCTTTCCAGTTTCTCCGTGGCTGAGCGGATGACCATTCGTGGGGATGTGGAAAAGAACAGGACTCGCAGGCTTAGTTGATAGGAGTTGCAGTTTCAGACAGGTTGAGTCTGAGGTGCCTGTGAGACATCCTAGTGGAAATATCCCATAGGCAGTGGGAAGAAATGTCTGAATTGGAAACACAGATTTCACCCCAAAGTTCTGCCTTTCCCTTTCCTGCACTCCCGGTGCTGTTGCCCAGCATCAGGTCCTCCACTTCTTCCTTGATTGCCTGTCTCCGGTCACAGCCTTCTCCCCCTCTTCTGAGGGAGCCCATCCTCTTTTGGTGAAGCCATTGCTTCAGCCGCTGCGTGCCCAGCTTTCAGTGTAAGGATGAAAGTCAAGTAACCATCTGCGGTTAAGATTAATTCAGAATTTACACAGCCACGTGATTTAGTTGACCTACTTTTTAAAAGGCCCACCCATAAACATTATTAAATTAAAAAAAAAAAAAAAAAAGCAGCCCCCACACCAGAATACCTCTACACTCATGCCCAGGAAATTGTGATAAGTGGACAGAGTTGTTTAAAGGCAAAGGCGTATTAAAAGTTACAGTCTTACCTTATGGATCCCCCAAATTACAATCAAAATTACAACCATGAAAATAGTGTTCGAAGCATCCACTTTCAGTTTGCTCTTTAGACCTAAATTAGCTGGGAAAATCAGCACATTCTGACAGAGGACACCCAACCATCTGTACCTTTACTGAGTGTGTGAACCCTGACCTTCAGGGTTGCCCACATCAGCTCCTTGCCTGCTCCCTTCTGTTTCTCCCGCCAACAGCTAGCTCCCCAGCCTGCTCTCTCTCAGCCTCACATCTGGTGTCCCGGCACTGTCCTCTCCAGCTTCCTCGCACTTCATACGCAATCCATTGTCACGTTGGTCCCTGGCGCTGGTCACCGCTTTCAGTGTCCTACCACGTCTCTGGCATGTTTGCAGACACCTTTCAGCCACATCGGTCTCCTTTGCTGTTTCCCGGTCAGACCTCTCCGCTCACCTGCACTCTCTGGCTTCTTCCTGCCTGCCCTCTATTACCTTCATCCTTTATTTAGCCCATGTCCCTGGCCTTCAGGAGAGAAGCGTTAGAGTAGTTTGGACCTGACATTGGGGCAGCTTGATCGCTGTGAATTCGTTTTGCAAATACTACATAGATTATGAGTTCACCTGACAATTACAGCTGGATCTCTTCCCTTAAGATAATGCAAAAGGGCTTCCCTGGTGGCGCAGTGGTTGAGAGTCCACCTGCCAGTGCGGGGGACGCGGGTTCGTGCCCCGGTCCAGGAAGATCCCACATGCCGCGGAGCGGCTGGGCCCGTGAGCCGTGGCCGCTGAGCCTGCGCGTCCGGAGCTTGTGCTCCGCAACGGGAGAGGGCACAGCAGTGAGAGGCCCACGTATCGCTAAAAA
>RJWK010040033.1:0-10155 GCA_004363435.1 Platanista minor | reverse complement strand
GGGGGGAGGGAGGGGTACGGATGCGGGGCGAGCCTGCATCGGCAGAGGCCAGCGTGATGTTGCAACAGCCTGAGGTGCACCATGCGTTCTCCCGGGGAAGTTGTCCCTGGATCATGGGACCCTGGCAGTGGCGGGCTCCACGTGCTCCCGGGAAGGGAGGTGTGGATAGTGACCTGTGCTCGCACACAGGCTTCTTGGTGGCGGCAGCAGCAGCCTTAGCGTCTCATGCCCATCTCTGGAGTCCGCGCTGATAGCCCCGGCTCGCACCCATCTCTGGAGCTCCTTTAAGCAGCGCTCTTAATCCCCTCTCCTCGCGCACCACGAAACAAAGAGGCAAAAAAAAGTCTCTTGCCTCTTCGGCAGTTCCAGACTTTTTCTCGTACTCCCTCCGGCTAGCTGTGGCGCACTAGCCCCTTCAGGCTCTGTTCACGCAGCCAACCCCAGTCTTCTCCCTGGGGTCTGACCTCCAAAGCCTGAGCCTCAGCTCCCAGCCCCCACCCGCCCAGGCGGGTTAGCAGACAAGCCTCTCGGCCTGGGCTGATGAGTGCTGGTCGGCACTGAACCCCTGTGGGGGAATCTCTCTGCGCCCCTGTGGCTGCACTCTCCTCCGCGGCTCCGAAGCTTCCCCCCTCTGCCACCCGCAGTCTCCGCCCACAAAGGGGCGTCCTAGTGTGTGGAAACCTTTCCTCCTTCACAGCTCCCTCCCACTGGTGCAGGTCCCGTCCCTATTCTTTTGTCTCTGTTTTTTCTTTTTTCTTTTGCCCTACCCAGGTATGTGGGGAGTTTCTTACCTTTTGGGAGGTCTGAGGTCTTCTGCCAGTGTTCAGTAGGTGTTCTGTAGGAGTTGTTCCACATGTAGATGTATTTCTGAGGTATTTGTGGGGAGGAAGGTGATCTCCACTTCTTACTCTTCCATCGTCTTCCCAATATTTTATAATAACTCTAAATGGAATATAATATATAAAATATTAAATCAACATGTTGTACACCTGAAACTAATATTGTAAATCAATTAGACTTCAATTTGAATAAAAGAAAAGAAATGAAGGCTAAACTAGAAGAAAACAAGAATGAGTAAATATAACAGAAAATGCCTTTCTAAGGTAAAAAGGAAAATACTTTAAATCAAAAAGAGACAAAGATGAACAGATTTCTAGAAAAAGTGACAAATATGAAAGATAGCAAAGAAGACCTGACATATGGATAATAAGATTATCTGAAGAAGAATACTGAAGCAAGGAAAAAGAAAAAAAATGCTTAAAACTAATATTGGATGGACCTAGAGACTGTCATACAGTGTGAAGTAAGTCAGAAAGAGAAAAACAAATACCATATGCTAACACACATATATGGAACCTTAAAAAACGGTACTGATGAACCTAGTGGCAGGGCAGGAATAAAGACGCGGATGTAGAGAATGGACTTGAGGACACAGGGAGGGGGAAGGGTAAGCTGGGACGAAGTGAAAGAGTGGCATGGACATATATACACTACCAAATGTAAAATGGATGGCTAGTGGGAAGCAGCCGCATAGCACAGGGAGATCAGCTCGGTGCTTTGTGACCACCTAGAGGGGTGGGATAGGGAGGGTGGGAGGGAGATGCAAGATGGGGGGGATATGGGGATATATGTATACATATAGCTGACTCACTTTGTTGTACAGCAGAAACTAACACAACATTGTAAAGCAGTTATACTCCAATAAAGATATTTTTTAAAAAAACTAATATTGAGGAAACTTTAGATTTGCTTTTAAAAAGCACACCGTGTACCTAAGAATTTTGACCCAGAATGACCAGTAGCAAGACATATTCTAATAAAATTACTAGACTTTTTTAAAAAAAAAAGAAATGCCTTGGATACTTCAGCAAAAACAGCAGGTGGGTTTAAAGGAAGGAAAATTAGTTCATCTTCAAACTTTTTGACACCAACACTTTATGCCAGAAGAAAATGGAGTAACATTTAAGATACTCAAGGGGAAAAAATGTGAGCCAAGGACATTATATCTGGTAAAACTGACTTTTAGGTATAAAGGGTACAGGTATTTATCAACATGCAGGAACTCAGGAAATACTGGTCCCATGATCCCTTTCTGAGAAATTTGCTAGAGACTGAGCTTAAGACAACCAAAGTGATGAGAGAGACATTGATATAAGGACTATCAGTCAGCATTAAATACATAGTTACTTGTAGAACTAGGACTAAATGAGATTTGAAAGAGAGAAATATTAATGCCTATATGCCCAGTGCTCTGGTAATGTAGATATAGTGTAACTTTTAATGGAGAAATGGGGAAAGAATATGCAAAAAAAAAAAGAACTGTTCTCAGCAGTTATATTGGTAACAGTATTAGTGTTATTCCAGGACTGTGTAATGTGAGATAATATTAACTGAGTAATTATGAGATATTCAAATTCCATCATCCTCTGTCTTTGAGAACTAAGACTTTTAGTGTGGAAGAATACAGATGTAATTCAAAAGAATTTGAGTTAGAAACAAAACACCCCTGTAGTCCTGAATATGAACTCATGAGAAATTTTATTGAAAAGTACACACACACACACACACACACACACACTCACTTTTGCTTTATCCACTGAAAAGGCTTAGAAACAATGACCAGCCCAGAAGCAATGAGCACACCTAGTAACCCAGGTTCTGTTCTTGAAATACCATTCCCATTAAAAGAAACCAGGATGTCTTAGAGAAATAGCTAATTCCAAGTTTGCAGCAGGAAATAAATAAGATGAGCTTGGAACATCTTGTCATAAAGGATAGGAAAGAAGCTTTCAAAGACTACTATGGTCATATCAAAAGGACTCAGAAGCCACTTTGAAGACGTTTCCACTGGCCAAAGACAGTTTGGCTTGAAAAAGGATAATTGCCAGTAGCAACGAGCACATCTAGTGCCCAAATCTTGGTTTCTAATACTATTCTCCAATTAAAGGGCTCCTTAGAGAAATGGATAATTCTAGGGCTGGACAGGGAATATACAAGATGAACCTGAAATATCTTGTAGTACTAGAAAATAAAGAAGCACTCAAAAAACAACAACAGCAAACAAAAAACTATTGAGGTATGTTAATCTGACACAGGGCCTTCTGAAAGAACTGTTACTGGCCCAAACTGGAAGAATGTGAGCAGGAAAATAACAGTATTGGATTATAACACAAGGAATAAAATGTGTCCGTGAGTCTATAGTGATAGAAATAAATGGTTACATAAATAGATGGGGGCGAAGAGACCAATCTCCCCTACAGAAAAGTTCTAAATAATTTGTGTATATACACCTGTCTCAAGGAGGTGCAGCATAACTCCTCACCCCTTAAGTGTAGGCTATGTTTAGTTACTTGCTTCCAAAGACTGTAGTATAGAAGGAGGGGGGAGCAGTTGGGAACCCTACAAACACTACGTTAAGTGATCCCAGTTAACATCAGCAGTGATAAGTCATGTTGGTGGTCTGTAGCCTTGGTTTGATGTGATAAGGAGGAAACTTCACTGTGTTAGTCTCTTCCAAAAGTCATAACCCTAGTCTAATTATGAGAAAAATATGAGGCAACCCCAGGTTGAGGGACATTCTGCAGAATACCTGATGAGTACCCCTTAAAACTGTCCAGGTCATCAAAATCAAGGAAAGTGAGAAATTCTCACAGCGAAGAAGAGACGAAGGAGACAGAGGACTAATGTAATATGGAATATTTGATGGGATCCTGGAACCAAAAAAAACAGACATTACATAAAACCTAAGGAAATCTGAATAAAGTATGAACTTTAGTTGTTATGTATGTATCAGCATTGGTTCATTAGTTATGACACACAAGTCATAGTAATGTAAGATGTTAACAATAAGGGAAATTGGGTACGGATGTATACGAACTCTGTACTATCTTCTCAATTTTTTTGTAAATTAAAACTAAAATTAGAAAGCTTATTTGAATATTTTTTAGAAATCATTGCAGTTCATTGAAACCCATCAAATATGTTTAAATCCGTGAGTTCATAACTATAGTTAAAACAAAAATGGTTCAGTTTCAGAGGATGATAAGGAACCAATTTATTACCTTGAGAAATGGTAGATCAAAGCAGAAGAATCAAGCATTAATCTTGTTTTCTTTTCCTGGGTGACTAAATAGTAGTAGATGAGGGAAAGCCTCTCTTTATAAAAGCATTCTACTTAATAAAAAAAAGAAATGTTAAAGAGTATCACCATTTTGAAATCCTGGGAAAATTAACGAATCTAGGCATTGAGCATCAACAGCTGCTAACATCACAACATATGAGACACAGATACTATGTGCCACCTGCTGGGGGAGGACAGCACCACCTGTATTCATGAGAAGGGATCAACCCTGAGTCATATCAAGCTCTGTTTCCACTTGCCAATCTGCAGAAATACAGAAGAACGTGTTGGACTCCATCATGACTATGCGGTCGGCAAAATCCAGATTTGGGGAAACTACAGGTCAAATGCCCCAGCCTCTTCAATAGAGAACCTGTAAGGAAAGAAAGGGATGGAAGAAGAAACCTGTAGATTAAAAATATATCTAAGTATTTGAAAATGGATAAGACTAACCTCAAAAGCATCATGCTAAGTGAAAGAAGTCAGACACAAAAGACCACATGTTACTTGATTCCGTTTTATGTGAAATGTTCAGAGTAGACAAATCTATAGAGATAGAAGGTAGATTGGTGCTTTCCAGGGAGGGAAGGAATAGGAGTTAACTGCCAGTGAGCACAGGGTGTCATTTGGTAGATGCTCATGGAGAAGCTTTGGGGATGGGTACAGAAAATCTATACCTTGACCCAAGTGAAGACGATAAAGGTATAGCCTCCTTATCACATTTTAAGTTTTATATATTTTTGTCTGATTTCCAGTATCTTTTATTTTACAATAAAAGGGTTAAAAAAAAAAAGAACACAAGACTCCTAAGCTGTCAAGGAGAGATCAGATTCCCCACATATTTCATTCTTTATCGTGGTAATGAGAGTATTTCTCATGGGCAAATGCAAGGTAGCCAGGAAATGTTCCTTTACCTCACAAAGGAAAGAAAAAAATAGTGTAAAAGAGACGTAGTATTTGGTACACTGCATGACAAGTGCCATTTGGACCTCAGGCCCTGTTCCAAACGTGCAAAATAACACACATTCTTTCCGGGTAGGTTCAGCTGCCCCGTGATGTCCAATTTTATACACACACAGAATTGTAGAACTGTAATAAAGGAAACGGATGAAGGTGGAGAAGTCACCTATAGTCCCACCTCCCTGGCAAATCACAAATCATAAAATCATAAGTATTTTTTACTTTCGTGTTTTTGTCAGGCAAGTGTGATAGCCACTACGCTATGGAAACACTTCAGTGTTTTTGGTTTGCTGGGCTTCTGTTGGTCAGTTGGTGTTTTTGTTTTCTGTTGTGAGGGGTTGGCCACTTTAGCAAGAGTTCTTTCCCAAAATAGAATTCATCTTGAGGGGCATCTGTTATGTTTTTGCCTTCTCGTGAAAACCACTCAGAGGATCCTGTCGTACTATTATTTAACGTGTCACTCTGTTAAGTAATAGTAAGTACTCTCCCCAGTTCTGCTGGCCCCAGAGTAGGCAGCTAGGTATATATTCCTTGTTCTCTTGTTATGTGGTCATATTCAGAGTGGAGCTGGGGCCCGTGACGGTCGCTCTTTCCCTCACCCCTGCTTTCTCATTTTTCCACTTGGGCAGAGTTCAGAACAGCAGCTCAGCGACAAGATCAGGAACAGGAGGAAGAGGACGATGAACAGGCAGTCCACAGAGCTCGGGAGTGGGATGACTGGAAGGACACCCATCCTAGGGGCTATGGCAACCGACAGAACATGGGTTAGTCTCCCCACAACAAGACAGGACTACAGGGGCTTCTGTCTTCCCGACCAAGGAACGCTGTGCAGTCTTCCCCTCCCTGGGCTCCTGTTTCAGCCCTGTACAACGAAGGCAGAGATGCTTAACCTTGCTTTGCGTTCATTAAAAATGTCAAACAAGTGTGTATCTTGTCTTGGAATTATAATCCTCATCATGGTATATTCCACTTTTCTTAAGTGGAAAGAAAAGAGTACTGAGAAATGGTTCTGTACAATTAATGGCTCTATGAATTATCTTTGAGAAGTAAAAGTCCCCTCTATCGTGTGAGCCTGTGCAGAAATATGAGTATCAGCTGCTTTCTTCCAGGGGGTGAGGGGAGGGGGTCCGCTGGGGGCCCCTGGGCTTATGGAGAGATCCCAGTCATCTCCCTTTGATGTGGGCAGTGATTTACCCAGCATCAGAGCTGCCCAGACTGGCTGGAGCTTGCTTTCTCCTTTCTACCCCAGTGCTGTGGAACTAACCCAACACTTGCTTTACAAGGGACAAGCACAAAAGCCAGGACTTGCCCTGCCACACGGCTCTATTTTCAGGAATTACAGCTGCAAATGAACAGAACAGAACAATCCTATCTACCCAATCTTCCTTGCTTCAGCCATGAGAAATGAGGAAACCGATAAGGCACTATGAGAGCCATCCTTGTGTGAGCATCTGAGGCCAGGGCCTTTACTCTGGAACTATCTAGAACCCTGAGGGTAAGAGCAGCTCGGGCCGTAGCCTAGCTCTTAAGTGGGCTGCTGGAAGACCATTTTGGCCCTCATTGCCCGTGCTGTGCCACACACACCTGGCACAGTCCCAAGCGGTCAGTGTGCCATGGCAGTCATTTTGCTAGTTAATAAGGTACCTGCAGTCATGCCAATAACTGGGAGTGGAGGAGGGGGGACAGCACAGATGACAAGGAAAGGTACCTACTTTCTGCGGTAAAGAGAAGACACGTCCTCGGCTCCCGGGTTGATACCCTAGAAAAGCAGCCATGTGTGAAAACAAGTGATCTGTATAGAAAACATACTTTTGTTCTATGTGGCTTCGGTACACTTCATTTTCTTTTAAGAAGATGACTCAGCCTTCCTGTTCTAGCTGCTGCAGTCTAGCTTAGGACAGGGGTTTGAAAAGGAGACTCAGTTCCCTCTCCTTTGTTGGGTGGTAAATGGAGGGCTGTCAGACGATGAGTAGGACGTTATGTTTAGTGGGAGATGACAGAAGACTACCAATAATATATTTATTGCTAAATATGTACTGCTTAATAAATGATTCATGTCACCCTCACAACATAAGCTCCTGAAACTGGTAGAGCACAGATTAACTTCCCCACAGATTTGGGAAGCAAACATTCATTTGTAGTTCTCTTCCAGTTATTGCCAGGCTGCCTCTAGCAGTGGCCTATCTCGTGCCCTTGAAACTCCACCCTGAGCTCATTCCCCAAATGGGCCAGGTTGGGGTTATCCCCTCGGTCTGAGTCTATTTAAAGATGGTCCTTCCAGAAGACCCAGCCTGATGAAGCCCCCTCACATTCTGATATCTAAGAGGCAAACTAGACAAAGTGGGTTTGAATCCTGGCTTTAAAAGTTGGGACCTCCCTGGCTGTCCAGTGGTTGAGACTTCGCCTTCCAATGCAGGGGGTGTGGGTTCGATCCCTGGTTGGGGAGCTGAGATCCCACATGCCTCATGGCCAAAAAACCTAAAAAAAAAATTGAAAGCTGTGCGACCTAGGGCAATATAACTTCTCTGAACTGCTCCTCTCTTTTCTCTATGTTTATAGATGAGCTGTTTCATAGGGTTGTTGTGAGAATTAAATGAATAATGGCAGCCATTATACTAGGCTGAAGAATAAGTGTTTTCGTCTGAGCTCAGTGACTATGGTCTGTCCACTAGGAAGGGAAAGGAGATGGACAGGTAGGTGTTGGAAACTCTGTTCTGTGCCAGGCACCAGACCCGGCACGTTCACATGCTATTAATTAATACTCACAATGACCCTGCGAAATAGGTAGCATTGTCCCCATTTTACAGATGAGAGAACAGGCCCGGAGAAGCTGAGTGATTTCTTCAAGTTCACATTAGTAACAAGCTGTGCTTCTGTCATTTTCCACGTGCTTCCCAACTGCGTGTGCTTTTAGTTGTGCATCTTAAAGCTGCTTAAAAAGAGGGAGCAGCTTGAAAAGTCCAAACCCAAACCACCACTTATACATTATTGGAGCTCTAGAAATTCCTTTTTAGCTGACTCACCGAAGAAAAGGTTATGCCAGCCCGCTTCCCCCCTGCCATTTCCCCCTCAGCTGGGGGATAAGACAGGGGCGGTGAGCAAACCCATCTTCCTCCATTTTCCTCCCCAGTTCAGTCCGCCTGCCTGGCGGCTAGAGAAAGCAAAAAGAGGACCACCTTCTCTACTCCCACCAGAACAGGGCGTTTCAGGGTCCTAGAGTGAGCTGGGTTTGGTGGACTCCAGAAGCTAGGACTCAAAGCACTCCGCAGATAACAGTACCGCTTCATCGTTTGCACTGTGCTTATTTCACGTATGCTGCATATTTCATCCTCACAACCCGTCAGGCAGGAGATGATGCCTTCGTTTTACAGGGAAGGAAACTGGCTTGGGGAAATGCAGTGAGTGACCTACTTCAGCACACAGCTAATACATAGACCGTGCAAACATATCAGTGTAGTCAAAATATTTGCCCTCTGTAGCTCTCACATGGAGGCCAATTCGTTATTTGGAAAAGGTGAACGCTGGGCACTACTTCTTTTAATGCCATCATGCGGTGATTTGTCCTTTCCACTCTTATTCTTGTCAACACCCCTGTAAGAAAAGGGCAGGGGACTGAATGAGCTGATTTCAAGCCCAAGAAGTTGGAGTTAAGGGTTCTGAATTGAGTCTCAATGCTCAGGGCTCTGCCCCTCCCTAGCCGGGTGACCCAGGGCCACCCAGGTCACCGGGCTCACTGCTGTCATTTAAAACAACGTGCAAAGGATAAAACTTTGGAACCTAAATCCACCTCTCTATGTCAACTGAATTCCAAAGCCCTCCTCTGCTTACCGTGGGCCTCCGGTTTGCTCATCGGCACAACAGATACACTGCCACCCGGCTCTTTCAGACACCCAACAACGAGATGGCACTGTGACCTTTGTCTCCTTGCAAAACAGCTCCCTCCAACAGCTGCACTTCATTTCCTCACGGATTTCTTTTCACCCATTCATCCAAGGTTTAAGCTGGCTCAGTTCACTCATGCTCCATAGCAAGGAGGTATGGGTGCTAATACCAGCTCTGTCAGTTTTGGCCCCTCCCAGATGCTGACAACATCTGGCCTACTTACCTCACAGGCCAGAGTAAGGAGCAAAGGAAATCAAATATGGAAAAGCACTTTGAACAATTAGAAAACATGGCACAAATGTAAGTTTGGCGGCCAGAGGAGGGGATGCAGTGTTTTTTTAAAATTCAGTATTTCACAACTTATTTTAACCCCTGCCCCCCTATTGCTTTCTCCGTCTTCTATATATATCACCACCAGCGAAAAGGTTTGTGAACATGCTTTTCTTTGTGTGCTGGACATGACCAGCACAGGAGAGAATTGTTACGTGCAGTGGAAATTGAGAACCGGTTTTTACTTATCTGCCCACCAGGCCGCCTTTGACAAATGTATGTGAAAAGATGGTAAACAAAAGATTTCAGTTTCTTGTCCCAGCTGGCAATAAATTCCTCCAAGAGAGTACAACTCATCAATGACTTAGGCCATCCTATTCCCGTGTGGTAGCACAAATAACAAGAATTCGTGTATTGAGCACCTACTGTATACTAGGAGTTGACTATTTCTAATCCTCACAACAACATCCCAAGGTAGGTATTACTGTTGCCTCAGTTTGTACACGAGGAACTGGAGGCTCAGAGAAGGGATTTCCCAAACATCACTCAGCCCTAAGTGTCGAGCTGGGCCTGGATTCCAGGTGGGCCTGATCCCACAGGCCGCGTCCTTCCAGTCTGCCACACTCCCCGGGAAGCACAAAACACAGGGGACATAGGAAGGTGGGCGAGATACCCCGTTGGCACACTGCTCTGGGGATCACCCCTCCCCTTTCTCTGTCTAAATATTTATTTTTTTATTTTTTTATTTATTTTTGCGGTACGCGGGCCTCTCACCGTTGTGGCCTCTCCCGTTGCGGAGCACAGGCTCCGGACGCGCAGGCTCAGCGGCCGTGGCTCACGGGCCCGGCTGCTCCGCGGCATGTGGGATCCTCCCGGACCGGGGCACGAACCCGCGTCCCCTGCATCGGCAGGCGGACTCTCAA
>RJWK010040032.1:0-20135 GCA_004363435.1 Platanista minor | reverse complement strand
ACTACAGTATAGTATGTAGTTACCATACAGTATAGTTAACCTATAGTATAATATATATATACAATGTAGCATAGTTTACAGTTATATTTTATACACACACACAGTAATAGTTACTATCCCACACACACACACATAGTAATATACTTACTATGTTTATAACATTCCTAGGTTTCAAAATACTGAAAACAGTAGACCTAATACATTTCCATTGAATGGAATTGAGTATCCATGGGAAAAAAAATAATTATAGGAATATAACAACTAAGGAAGAGTAAAGAATTGTCTTAAAATCTACTAGAAATTAAGAAATGTAAACAATTAACTGTAAAACAAAGCAGGTACATGCAAGTCTAAGAAGCTGAGAAAAGGGAATTTAAGATCATAAAGATAAGAGTACAATATATAACAAGAAGAAAAAATAGTGCAAAAGGAGACTAGCAACTGATAAATAAATAAAAATGGTCTATCCATACAATGGAATATTGTTTTACAGTAGAAAGGAATGAAATACTTATACATGCTACAACATGGATGAACCTTAAAAACATTATGCTAAGTGAAAGAAGACCACATACAAATGATTTTATCTTTATGAAATAGGAAAATATTTTCCATAATAGGAAAATCTATAGAGACAGGAAGTAGATAGTTACATAGGTCCCCTATGGATTGATGGTAGATAGGGGACATTGATGGTGACTGCTAAAGGATATGGAATTTCTTTTTGAAAATGATAAACATGCTCTAAAATTGATTGTGGTGTAGGTTACAACACTGTGAACATACTAAAAACCATTGAATAGTACACTATGAATGGGTGAAGTGCATGGTATATGTGCTCTAATAATAATTACATATTATATAATTTACAAAGTAAAAATAAAGGAGATTTGAAAAACAGTTTGGAGGCTTATTTTAAAAAATCATATATGATAGGACTTTTCACTTTAAAGACTTAGTAGGGAGAGGAGAGGCATATGCAGATCTAAATATTAGATTGATAATTTTGGCAGAAGTATATCCCATGAAACAGAGGTAAGGTAATAGGACACTATTATTATAATAAAGCCCAATGGAACAAGGGCTGTGATAGTTGGGGCAGAAAAATGGTAGTCACATAATGGGTACTGAGAAGTAAGACTTGCAAGACTCTTATTGAATATGGGATGAAGAAGGAAAAAGGGGAAGAGAAAGAGTCACGTTTGATTGCTAAATGGTGATTTATAGTCTAAGGTAGTTGGGATATTATGAATATACCCATGTCAAGATGTCCAAGTGGCTACTGAAACTTGCTCTATTCAGGTGAAGGAAGACTGTGTAGAAAAATTAGAAGAGATTGAAGACATTCTTGGAGTCCCTCTATTTGAGGTTGTTGGGGATAAGGTCAAAAAACATGGTGACAAAGAAAGTTTAAAAAGGAAGGAAATTTTTAAAAACATATTTATTGTAGAAGCCAAAGGAATTGGGATTCAAGAAAGGAGAGGTTATCAGCACAGGCAAGGGAAATGTTCTATAAAGCTCTCAGGAAACTCTTTGAGAGCAAATTCAATAAAATTATGTAGAGAAATATAAAACTTCAAGGAGTAATAGGAAAGAGGATGAAATGTGAGTGTTATTTGCACTTCGAAGAACATATGTTTTACATAGTAGCACACAAAGAACAAAGTAAAGGGAACATAACATTATAACACAAGAAAGACTATTTAGTAAGAGATCAATTCAGTGGTGGTTTATTCTAGCTACAGAATCAGAGGAAACAGGGCTAAGGCCTCAAAGTTTTTTCAATCATCTCTCATTTCAAAAATTCTTCATTTTGCTGCCATAGATTTTTCATCCATACATTTTATCCAAATTCCTCTTGTAGCAATTTGTACCATCCTCTATATTGAATTTTAGAAGGGAAATGGTTTTCATAATTTAAATTGTTTATTTTATTACACAAAAATGACTAAATTTAAGTTATAAAGTATTCAATTATTCATTCAAAAGTTTTTCCTTAGCATCTATCTATATGGCACTTGCAATACAAACTATTGGGGTTATGATGATGAGCAAAAGATGGCTTAGACTCTTCATAATGTAGCTAGCAATCTGATACTGATTTAAGTATTAATCAAATAATGATAGTAATACAAATAAATGTAAAATTACTATGTAAGTGCTACTTCTAATATTCTGGATTATGGTGAATAAGTTATCTTTATTCTGCCCTTATCAAATGTTATAATATCTTATATTTCTTAGTTATTTATAGCTTTCAGAGAATGGTGCTATACCTCATTGTATTCTCACACTACTGAGGTACAACTCTGAAATCTGACATGATTTATCAAAAGTCACAGAACTACAAAGTTTTAAAGCCTGGCCTCAAGGCAGGTCATCTACCTCATATAATTGTATCATCTTATCTCTTTATATGTATCTGACTATTAAATATCTGTATGATCTACATGAGGCCTTCTAGAAGAATGTAAAAGGAAAAATGTGATATGTTCAGGGAAGGAATTTCTTATGTTTTCTTGGCACTGACATTTTCCTGGAATGTTCTTTGGAAATGCAACATTATTAAAATGCATATCGTGGGCTTCCCTGGTGGTGCAGTGGTTGAGAGTCCACCTGCCGATGCAGGGGACACGGGTTCGTGCTCCGGTCTGGGAAGATCCCACGTGCCACGGAGTGGCTGGGCCCATGAGCCATGGAGGCTGAGCCTGCGCATCTGGAGCCTGTGCTCTACAATGGGAGAGGCCACAACAGTGAGAGGCCTGCGTACCGCCAAAAAAAAAAAATGCATATTGCTTATGGAAAGTATTAAAATGATACATCCAGATCCTGAAGACACAGGTATTATTTGAAGAGTTAAAATCAGAAATCTAAATATGCAAACAAAAGCCTGACACATCCATTTTTCTTTGGAAAATATTTTGATAGGCATTTCTAACTCTTATCAACATGGGAGCTATAGGTCAAGGATTTAATGAATTGGAGTCATGATGAAAACCAGGGAGATCAAAACAGGCAGTGAATGGCAGAAGCTGGATTAGACTTGAAGAACTCATGTATGTGTTGAAATTCAGCTCAGTAGAGAAGGGTCTAAGTTCCAGGGACAAAGTCCAGTTGTCAAGAGCCACACTTCCATTGAAAACTTAACAACAAAGCCCAGGAAAAATATCTGTACAGCTGGTGTCAGACTCAGGATAACATATTTAATAATGGCCATCAATATCCAATACTTTCATGATTTCAACTACTGTGATGTCAATGCAAATGACTCTCCATCATTGTCTCAAGCCATCATTAGCTCTTGATCTTATGTTTCACAATCCTGTCTTCACCCAGACGTCTTTCTAACCTCAAACTTAACCAGACTCACCATTCTCTCTCTCAAGCCTGCTACTATCCCAATATCCGCAAGCTAACTACCATCTCCCGAGTCATTCAAGTATGAAGCCTTAGCTCTCTGACTCCTCTGGCCCACCTGTTGGCCACATTCAGTTGCCAGATCTTCTTGATCCTACTTCCATCGTAACCCTGAGACTCACAATCTCCTTTCTATATAAGCACAACCATTGTGCTGGTGAAGCCGTACCACTGCTCACCTAAATTAATGGAATGGGCTTACCTTCTGTTCCATATAAAATAAAATCTAAACTGGCAGCTATCCTTTGGCTTCAATGATGTTTCCAAAGTTATCTCCTAATGCTTCTCCAGTTTATGCACCCATTTTTGCCTACTTGTTATTTGCCATGTCAAGTCTTGCTTTTTCTTGTCATGGTAACTTTTTTTTTAATGGTTGTTACCTCTGCTAGGAATGCCTTTCACCCAATGAATTTCTCTATGCCAAAACTCTACCCACTTTCAATTCTATTTTTATAAAGCCTTCCAAAGCATTTAAGTTAAGCCAAATGACCCCCTCCTTTCCCCAAACTCTCACAGCCCTTAATCTCTTTTAAAAAAATGATTTTGGTATGTCTTAAGACCCACTCCTGAATTTTACTGTTCTCAAGGGTATGATTGGTTCTTACCCAATTCAGAAAAATTGAAAGTACTATTTCAGTGTGTCCTGCAAGACAAGGACAAGCCATTGGTATTTCTGAACAAGTGAATACTTTACAGATTCAGACACCAAATTCTGTAGGAGCTACACAGCATGACCAAGGTCACACAGCTGTGAGATGAGGGCCTCATTTCCAAGTCCCCTGACTTCTCCTCATGGTTCATGCCTTACGCCAGCTGCCTCAAGTTAACCCACAGATCTCAACACATATCAGGGTTTTTTTTTTTTGCTTTTCAACCAATCAATAAATGTACTTTCCCCCAGACATTGGTGGGAAACACAAATGCCATGTACTTTTTCTCTTTGACATAATGATGTTTTCTCCCCTTGTAGGATCTCAGTTCCGCTGAACACAACACTACTGCTGTGTTTTCCTTGGATGCCAACATGAAACACAGCTGAACTCCTCCTAACCCCTTGAATCTTGGACCTTAGGCTGCAAGTCACTTGGGTTTCCCAGTTGCCTCACAAGTACTTTCTGGTTTCAACCCGGTTGGAAATATTGAGACAAGAGTCTCTCTCAGAGTGTAGTGTTTGATCAGTTTTACTTTTTTGAGTTGGAGGGAAGCAAAGCCTCTAAAAACAAATAAACAACTGTTAATCAAGCTTTTGATCCTCCTCAAAAGTTTGAACTCTTTTCCAATTTGAGGCAAAAATTTAGGTCAGCTCTCATTTCATTTATTTGTTTCAAATTTTTCAAGGGAGCCCTTCACCTAGGATGCCCCAGGGCATAAACACAGTAAAAATCACAAGCACACATACTCACATACAATTACCATATTACTTTAAAATTCATTCACCTCCCCATAGAAGGAAGACAATTTCTAAACAGCTAAAAATAATAATAACAATAATAAAAAAGCAGTTTTAAAACCAACATTTTATCAACTCATCTTTCAGTGGGACTTGCCCAAATTATCTTTTGTGGTATGGTTTGAGTGATGATGCTAAAAGTTTCAAGTTTCTCCGACTCCCAAATCATCCTACCATCTGACTTGAAAACACTACCTTTAGAGATGTAGCCCTTTGAATGGAAGCATTAATCTAGAAAAATCCTTTCATGTCCTAGGCCATGTATCATTGAGCCATTGACACTTCATTGTGAATTAATTTATAGGAAATTAAATGAGTGAGTCATTCTTAAGACCTGGAAGAACTCCCCACCAACATAGACACCTGCTCACTATCCTCAAACACTTCTTTCTACAACTCTGTTCCATATTCACTCACTGCTGTTTGCTTATTGAGAATGCCAACCCCTACAACTACCTGGAATTTGTTTAACAATTTAAGGCTTAACACAAAGTCCACTTCTTCCATAAGCAGCAGGATGGAATGACTTTCATGTGCTAGGTGCTTTACACTGCATTGCTTGTTTACTCTTTTGATGACTGTGTACTGGGGTGCATGTAGGATAACTACATATTGTATATCATATTTGCCCAATTAACGAAGAGTTCTGTGAGCTGCTCCAGGGGTAAGCACTGTGCCATATGCATCTTTACATATACATTTTATGTAGTTAATGGCCAAGAAGTATTGCTTGATGAAGGACCTTTATTTCTTATGACTACTCCTGTTGAGATCACAATTGAAGCAGAATGGGGTGGCATTTTGGCACTCTTTTTTGAAGTGCCGGTGGAACAACCAAGTGGAAGTAGTTAGTAAGAGATCAAGACATAGATTTATTCAGAGCCACATTTGGTTACAAATGAGTAAAAGAAATCAAAGGCTCTGAAAAAGTAAGAGGGCATATGATTGAGACAATAGCAGGAATAATAAGCAGAGCAGAGCAGAAAGTAACTTTTCTTCTACAGATATAGCAAAAAAAAGCAAACACATGCAGAAACAGATAAGTGAGTGGGTAGTAAGGTCAGAAGTTAATGGTAGACTTAATCAAGTTTCTTACTAAAAAAAAAAAAAGCTGCAAGGTTATGTGCCTAGAATGCAGTATAAGGTATGTCTAGGGGCCAAGACAAGAAAAGTAA
This sequence comes from Platanista minor, assembly GCA_004363435.1. Classification (NCBI taxonomy): domain Eukaryota; kingdom Metazoa; phylum Chordata; class Mammalia; order Artiodactyla; family Platanistidae; genus Platanista; species Platanista minor. The sequence goes on along the minus strand of RJWK010040032.1, from coordinate 14,093 downwards.
ATTTTTTGAAATAATTTCCAAAGGCGTGGGAAAGGAAGTTGTCCGTGGAGAAACAAATTATTGGCATGAAATGTGGAGAACTAAACTTGGCCAGACACATACACATTTGTAACAGTACCAAAGAGCTGTGTTAAAGGGTAACAAGGTAACTTGCTATGGTAATTAATTTGCCCTGGTCCAACCCTATTTTGTGTGTATAAGAAGTAAGGGAATACTAATATCACTGACTTTTTTTAATGAAACAGAATTACAACTCTTCTAAGTAAAAGATGATTTATCTTTTGATATAAATAGTATATTTAGGTGATCTTAAAGGATCTATAGATCTCCTCTCCACTCCCTCAATAGTAAGGCAGGAGAGAACATGATGCCACATAAAGAAACAAAAAATTGAAATTGGAAGACTTGTACTATGGTATCTGAGAATGAAGATCCAGTTAGCAAGTGGTTGTTATATAATGTACGAAAGGGGAGTGTGGAGGGGACTGTGAAATACGGAATGGATGGTGCAGAGTTTAAGGATGAAAAGAGATCTTACAGGTCCTCGAGCCAGTAAGACTCAATCAAAGCTGCATATTAGAATCTCATGGGAAGCTTTTAGACAAAAAATACCATGCTAAAGCCTCACCCCCAGAGACTTTGATTTAAGTAATCTGTTGTGGTACCTGGGGAACAACACTTTTTAAAAGCTTCCCAGGTGATTCTATTCTGCAGTCAGCATTGGAAAGCTATACTGATTCCTTCTTAATCTGGGAAAGAAAAGACAAATCTAAAGATATCAGTGATTTGGCCCTTAAGGCATAGTTAGTAGCAAGGGAGAAAGGAAAGCCCTCTACTTAGCATGGAGACTTGGAAAGAACACAACACAAGCCATGTATCTCCTGAAATGTTACTGCCATCCACCTTGCAGTTTTGTTTTTAAAATCACCTGGTAAAACAACCATAAGCTACCACTATATACCTATTAGAATGGCCAACATTCAAAACACTAACACTGCCAAATGCTGGCAAGGATGTAGAGAAACAGGAACTCCCATTCATTGCTGGTGAGAGTGTAAAATGGTACAGCCACTTTGGAAAAAAGTTTAGTAGTTTCTTACAAAACTAAACACATTTGTACATAAGATCTAGCAATTGTGCCCCTTGGTATATACCCAAATTAGTTGAACACTTATATTCACACACATGTTTTTAGCAGCTTTATTCATAATTTGTCAAAACTTGGAAGCAACCAGGATGTCCTTCAGCAGTTTAATGTATAAAGAAACTTGGGCATATCCAGACCATAGAATATTATCTAGCACTAAAAAGAAGTGAATTATTAAGCCATAAAAAGACATGGAGGAAACTTAAATATATATTACTATATGAAAGGAGCCAATCTGAAAATCCTTCATACTGTACAAGTCCAACTATATGATATTCTGGAAAAGGAAAAGCTGTGGAGACAGGAAAAAATATTAATAGTTTTCAGGGGTTGGGGGGTAGAGAGGGATGGATAGGTAGAACACAGAGGATTTTTAAGGGACTGAAACTACTCTGTATAATACAATAATAGTAGATACATGTTACTATACATTTGTCAGAACAAAAAGAAGGTGCAACATCAAGAGAAAACATAAGGTAAACTCTAAACTTGGGGTGATAATGATGTGTCAGTGTAGGTTCATCCATTGTAGCAAATGTGCCACTGTGCTGGGGGATGCTGATAGTGAGGGAAGCTGTGGGAATATGCAGACGGGGGCGCCACGGGAGATCTCTGAACCTTCCACTCAATATTGCTGTGAAAGAAAAACTGCTCTAAAATAGTCTATTAAAAATATATGGTAATTAATAATCCTAGTCCTAGAGGGGGCAGCCTATCGGGGGTCTAAAAGATGGGGAAGTCTGGGTCAAGTTATCTTCTCACCACTTTCTCCCCACCTCCCAAATTTGCCCATTGCTCCCTCATGAGGGAAACTCTTTCCCATAAACTAAGTGTGGGAAGATCCACAGTGGTTAAGAAATAGAACAAGACAAGCTTCTCCTCCAACCATGAAGAGAAGATGTGGCTGTGGAGGAATAAAGTGATACTCACTTTAATACCATTCTTTCATTTGATTTTGCTTTTTTAATCTTTTTGGAGAAGGAGATTTTCTTCATTTCATTTTTTTGTTGTATAATATTTAAGATATTCAAAAATATATAAAACGTATATTATGGAACATAATAAAAGAAGGATCTAATTTGTTTATTTTAAGCAATGTCATGTACAAGTTATAAACATTACATATAGGATCAAAACACTTGCCTGTTGATCTTGTCTCTGCCTCCATAATTTTTTTTGTTTGGGGGAAATGAAGTTAGCAGGTTTCAGTTTTTCATACTATAAGTCTCAGTTTTTCCTTTGATAGCATCCTTAGCCCACCCTGCTTCATGGGAGATGTTCTTGTGTGTTTGAGTGAAGTGAAAAGTACAAAAGAACAGTGTAAGCTATTGTTGGCAGGATAGGGTTTTCTTTTAACTTGTGTGTCATTTCTTTTTTAGTCCTACTGGAAAGGGGTCTTTTTGCAAAACAGATATTCCACTCCAAGAGGCAGTCACATTAGCAAGAGAAAATTTTGGGGGAAAATAGGTAATCCAATCTTCAGATTCTGAAAGACATACTTTTATTTCCTTGGAGGATCATAAATCACAATACTGGCCCCATAAGGTAGATTTAGGAACAATGATGCCCATAGTTATGACCTCACAATATTCCACCAGGTGGAGCCAGAGATTGAAGAGATGGCTGTAAAAGCAAGGGAAAGGAAGACCACTACCCATTCAAGGATGCTTCTCTTTGGACTCAAAAGTAACTTAAAGTTAGTGTGAGTGTGTGTTAACCAAATAGACTGTATGCTTTCTGGTTAAAGATGATATTTGCACAGCCTTCCAGATATTGCAGGGCAGAAATAAAGTGATGCGTTATAAAGATGATAATTTGAGAAAGCATTTTATAAGCTGTAAAATATTCCATAATGTAAGTTACTATTACTATTGGTAATATTTTGAGGGATTTATGTAGTAGACCTGTATCTGAACAAGTTTAGAAATCATTCCAGCTTCACTAATTGGGCATGAACCAACAAGACATGAAGAATCAGAGAGGAAATTTATAACTCTTATTTTTACAAAACTCATATTCCATGTGGGCTTATAAAATATGTCTATGTGGCCCAAATAATCAGGGTATGCCAAATGGCTCAGCCTCACCTTAGGGTCTCATTTGTAAAAACACAAAATACTAGTCAAATGTGACTTCAAAGTGTTTGTTCCCAATAAAATTATTAAAAGATTTGCAGTTTACCACCTATAAGAGCACTCCTGAAAATAATCCAGTTCATCTTTTTCTATAAATCATGTATCTCTCAGGAAATCTAGTGCTTCTTTTCCTCCACATTTCTCAACTCTATCTTTGAATTTCCCCCTTGATGCTCTTGCTAAGCAGGGACATGTGTGCTACTCATGCTGGGACACACATATCTAGGAGAGCCAGACGTTTAGCTGTAATATGACTCTATTATTTGATGTCTTTAGAAGAAAACCTATGATGTCTTTTGAAAAGTCTAGTTCTATACTCTCTCTGACTCTCCCAACCCCAAAACGACATCCAGTAGACAATTTTTCATGAATAAAACTCTCATCTTATTGAATTTCTAGGCAGGTTGGGTTCACATAAGAAAGGATAGTTTTAAAAACTGCTTCAGTTATTAATCTGCTTTCATTACTTTTATTCTGCCATTCTTATTTCAGTATCAGAACCAGAAATGTTACTGACTATTAATATTTTTTGTGTGATATTTACTGTAGACAGAAGCCAGGTAAGAATTCTGACATGGGAAATGAAACTTTGGAAAAAATTATTGAAGCAGGAGGCTACCAATGGAATCTACACTTAGACAGATACTCCCAATAGATAAACCTTAGTGACTCTGGAGTCTTCTAGAGTGGTTTGGTAATGTTGTCTCCTCAAAATCAAACAGAAAACAAAATCACTATATGATTCTTGTTTGACATCAATCTGGAGCAGACACTTTCTAGTTTTCTCATCAAATCTTCTTTTCTATGTCCAATAAATAGACAAATCCTTCAAATGATTGAACAATTGTCCTGGAATCTAGGTGTAGCTTAACTCAGGTTTAGAATGTTCAGTACTTAAATGACTTCCCTCCTTTTGTAACAGTCAATGCAGCAAATGCTCAAATAAGCAGAAACTTGGATTGGAATAACTATAAAACACCATCTTCTTTTGAATCCCATAGAAATAATTTGGCATAAATTAAAACAGGCTAGAAATTGGCTTATGATCTAAATTAATTTTTGTCCTCTTTTCCAAGTATCTGTATATCTATATCTCCCTATACCTATATATGTATGTAATCTATATCTACTTCTGTATATATATACAGATATGTATGTATGTGCATATATAATATACACATACACAAAAACAAAACTTGTTTTTTTTTTTTTTTTTTTGCTGTACGGGGGCCTCTCACTGTTGTGGCCTCTCCTGTTGCAGAGCACAGGCTCTGGACGCACAGGCTCAGTGGCCATGGCTCACGGGCCCAGCCACTCCGCGGCATGTGGGATCTTCCCTGACCCGGGCACGAACCCGTGTCCCCTGCATCGGCAGGCGGACTCTCAACCACTGCGCCACCAGGGAAGCCCCAAAACTTGTTTTTGTGGGGATTTTAGAAAGAAATATGTGTGTGTGTCTGTATTTTGGTGGGTTTCTTTTGAAAAATGGAATTTATTTATTAAAGAAAGGTCATCAGTCAATTACTTAAAATTAGTACGTTCGACATTAACACTTTGGAATGAAACATGCTTTCTTTCAAATAATGAGTAGACTCCACTCCTAAGGGTCACTTCAAGTAAGATTTCAAGAACCCAAAGTAACACTCTGGAGGGAGGCCATCCCTTCCTAGTTCAACAATCACTTGTTTGTAAACACTGTCAGATGCTAGAAATATGGCCTTACACACTGCCATCAGTGTATATACATATATACATATCTCATATATTTCATTCTAAAATCCTCACAAAAACAAGTTTTGTTCTTTCCAGAAGTTTTCTTTGAATTTGCTCATGGTTTTCCAGTCCAGAATTATGTAAATAAATTATATCATTCAAGGCAATATATTCAAGGAGTTATTACATTAAGTAAGCAAATGTCATTAAAAAAAAATATCCCACAAAAACAAAATCCCTCATTCAGATTCCTTTGAAACATGTTTATTCTTGGGAACTCATTCACTCTTCAAACTTTTTACCTTTAAACTGCTTCCAAGCTCAGAGAGCCCTGGAAGGAATTCATATGCCTGAAGCTATACCACCCTGAGAGGATCTCCTTCTATTTTACAATTGTTACAGGGAGCTGGGTGGTGTGGGGAGGGGATAGGATTGGGTGTGAGTGGAAGCAGCCCCACAGCACACCTGCAGAGGAGAGCAGTTAGGGAGTGGTTCCAGTGACTCAGGCCAGGATCAGCCTTTTAAACTCAGGATCTTAAGGCTGTTGCTCATTTTTAAAAAATAATAAAATAAAACAAGAAAGACTTTGTCATAGTGTCATTGAGAGATGAGATGTTAATCCTCTTGTCTGGCCTGAGCTGATTCTTAGAACCTTATAATCTGCCTGCCTCAATTTCACCTTTAGGTTGAGCTGAACAAGGATCCCTCTTCACTTCCTGCCCCAGGCTGTGGTTCATCCTATTAGCCAGCAGCCATGCTCCATCCCAGAAACAAACAAAGGACTCACCCATTATTGGTCCCTCACTGCCTTGCAAATGGCAGTGTGAGCCATGGTTGGTTTAGTGGGCCATATTCATGAACCTCTTGTGTCCAGTTCTTTTCCATATATGGGTAAACATTTGTGGGTAGACATATGGGTAGACATGGTAAGCCATTTCCCTGAGAATCTTTATAGTGTTTGGTTTTTCATGAAAACCTGGTCTTCCTGATTTTAATGTATTTGTGGTATACTTACATGACATGATACACTTTGCTGGACAAAACCCAACATTTATTTCTTTGAAGAGAAATATTATAAAGTCCACTTTCCATTGACACCAATGGCATTCTGGTGATATAAGGTATTTTCTATTTTAGAAACATGGCACCAGGACTGTCCTAATCTCTTTTTAGAATATAACAAATGACCCCTTGTCACATTCAGAAAAAAATAAGAGCAAACCCTCAAGATTCTCTCCCTCCACCTCCGCATCTTCCTACAAGAAAGTAACCAAACATCCAGATCTCCTAGGAAACATGTCTATGATAGACAGGGATTATGGTTATAATGTGTATGCATCTGCAATCAAAGACTTTGATGTGCAAGAAATACCTTTTAAAATAATTAAATCTTACTGTGAGATTTCATCTGGTCCAGCTCATGGAAAATATATCTCAGCCATTAAAGGGGAGCCCTTCCTCTGACCTAGTAACACCCAAGAATCAAGGAGGCTTGTTTGCTCTCTGGAAAATGGAAGCCAGGATCTGTCTGTCAATCCATCATAATCAATAATGAAATCTACCTTGCTAGGTTTGCCAGATAAAATGCAGGGCATCCAACTAATTTTGAATTTCAGATAAACAATTAATAACTCTTAGCATAAATGTGTCACAAATATTGCATGGCCATACTTATACTAAAAAGCAATTCAACATTTACCAGAAATGCAAGTTTAATTGAATATCCTATATCTTTATTTACTAAATCTTAAAACCCTACTTCTTGTCCAAGCCTGCAAATCCTTTGATAACCATTGACTCCAAACTCTGAAAGTTGTTTTGCCCAAACTCAGGTTTTGCAAATTCTGAGAGACACAGCCCACACTAGGGTTCTAGTCTCTTGGGTACAATGCAGGGCAAAATATTCTTTGGTTTTAGCTTCTTTATTGGACACCTCATATCCATGACACTTGTCTGGGAGGCTTCAAGTCTTGTGTAAAACATGAGCTTAGAACCCAGGTAGTCTAAAGATAACTTCTGTTTCTAACCATCTCATATAAACTTCCTGTGAGACAAAGGAGTGTTTAGGAATTGGAAAGAGAGGAAAAGAAAAATAAAAGTGATCATAATACAAATTAATATCTTCATAAAGATATTTCTGACAAGTAGTAATTTAAAAAGAGATGGCCCACCTAATACATCTTTCCTTTTTTCTTTTTTCTCTAGATTTACAAAGCACATATCATAATTTGGTGAAAATTACAACACTCCTGAATACACTACTACAGATAGTTCCCAGCTTTACAAGACAGTTCTAAGGATTTTCAGGTGCATTGAAACTGATGGGGGGATTAGCCTTGCCTTGTACTGAGTCAATAAATCTCTCCATCTGTGTAGCCTAGTTTTCTCTCAATTGACCTAGAAGGAGGTGAATCAAAGTCTATCTGATTTAAAGAATAAAACAAGAACCATACAACAAAATCATGGGTGGTGCTCTGTCTTAGTTGTGAAGAACCTTTGAAATGGAAGTTGGGAAGTCTGGCTTGGACAAGTTGGTGAACCTCCAATCATGCGATCTAGTCATCTAAATCTAATTTGTCAATCTTCTAGAGATGTAATGGGGTTTAATACAATGAGATCTGGCTAATTAATAAGCCTAATTATTATTCTAATTACTCACCACTCCTTGACAGGTGGAAAGACTGTTTCCCTATAGAAAAACCATGAATAAACTTCACAAGTGTGGAAAATAATACTCTGCAATTTTGAGACTTCTGAGGACCCTCATCTGTCTGTCTTGAATAGTAGCAATCCATTCCTGGCTTGCTCTGAGTGCATTTCAATTCTTGAAGAAGAAAGTGAGAAGAAAGTGCAAACTCCTACTGTTTATTGTCCTAGTTCCTGCCAACATACTTTGCCTAAGAACTCTTCCTTCCTCGCAAAAGTCCTGATATGCAGCTGGAACCTGGTCCACTTTCTTCTGATGAGTGGAAAAAGTATAACAACACAGGGAAGGACTGGGGCTAGGGTAAGTATTTCCATCACCTTGAAACTGCTAGTTAGAAAGTTCAGATTAACCAAATGCTGGTTTTCTCTCCCACTCCTCACCTCCTACCTCTTTCTTTATTATTATTTTAAATAACTATCTACTTTGCATGTCATCTCAGAAATGTGATATTCTAGAACTAGTGGAAATACATACAAGGCTCATATAGGTATTTTAAGAGGATGGAATCTAAGGAAACTATGTGTTTCTTAATTAGAACAGATTCAGATGCTTTGACAAGTCTTTTTTTTTAAACTGGCAATCTTCTTTTTTTAATTAATTAATTTATTTATGGCTGTGTTTGGTCTTTGTTGCTGCGCTCAGGCTTTTCTCTAGTTGCGGCGAGCGGGGGTTACTCTTCTTTGCAGTGCGCGGGCTTTTCATTGCAGTGGCTTCTCTTGTTGAGGATTGTGGGCTCTAGGCACGTGGGCTTCAGTAGTTGTGGCACACGGGCTCAGTAGTTGTGGCTTGCGGGCTCTAGAGCACAGGCTCAGTACTTGTGGCGCATGGGCTTAGTTGCTCCGTGGCATGTGGGATCTTCCCGGACCAGGGCTCTAACCCATGTTCCCTGAATTGGCAGGCAGATTCCTAACCACTGTGCCACCAGGGAAGCCCTTGACAAGTCTTGAAAGAATAACATATGAGACATTCCAGCTTTACCCTGCAGTCAAGCTCAGTGTTTCCAGCCTTTGAAGTTGCTGATTTATACACATCTGTGATGGGCTCAGCTGGACCCACCATTTACAGACAACTTTAGAGCACAGGCCCCTGGTCCACTGCATTTGAAGGGTCTGATAGAGCAGTCCTGTTCATCCCCGTCTGCATACTAGAATCCCTCAGGGAGCTTTCCAAAACTCCCAGTGCCTTGGCTGCACCCCAGACCAATTAAATCAGAATCTCTGGGCGTGACACCCAGACACATTGTTTTTTAAAACAGATGTGAGGTTAAGAGTGAGAATAAATGAATTTTAACGCATCCATGAATTAAGATTCATAATAGGCAGATCTCTAAATGCATTCTGAATACTTCACTAGGATGAGGTCTGTTGGGTCAAGAGGAGTGACTTAGATGAGAAGAGATGACCCCCAACCTCAGGGATCTAGGAACCAATAAAGTTCACAAGGGAGGGTTCCATTTAAGCTCCCAAGGAAGGAAACATGCTTTCAACTCAAGATGGAGGGAATATAGGGCAAAGAGTACCTGAAACCCTAAATTGTCATCCCCATTCTACCACTGGCCAGATTATACAATCCCCTAGGTTTCAGTGTCCTCACCTGATTAATAAAGGGGGTGACTTTTTATCAGTAACTCTCTACTGGGGCAGCGTGTTAAAGTTATGTAAGGTGTTTTGTGACATCCACTTGCCCAGGCTGCACCCTGGACCAATTCAACCAGATTAACTGGGGCAGGAACTCAGGCATGGACATTTAAAATTTTCTTCATGTTCGATTGCCAGGTAGAATGGAGGGTGCTCAGGTAATTGTGAATTTCAGATAAACAAGGAATATGTTTTTATAATAAATGTGTTTTAAATATTTGCACGGGGGCTTCCCTGGTGGTGCAATGGTTGAGTCCACCAGCCGATGCAGGGGACACGGGTTCGTGCCCCGGTCCTGGAAGATCCCACATGCCGCGGAGCGGCTAGGCCTGTGGGCCATGGTCACTAAGCCTGCACGTTGGGCGCCTGTGCTCCACAACGGGAGAGGCCACAACAGTGAGAGTCCAGCATACTGCAAAAAAAAAAAAAAAAAAAAAAAAAAAAAAAAAAAAAAAAAAAAAAAAAAAAATATATATATATATATATATATATATTTGCACGGAATATACTTATACTAAAAAATTATTTGTTTTTCATCTGAAATTCAAATTTCACTGGCTATCCTGTATTTTTATATGCCAAATCTGACAGCCCTACACATGGTAACACTACAATACACAGCCAGAACTGCTGGTCCCCTTGCTACTCACAGTGGGGTCTCCAGAAATGTAGCATCAGCTTCAACCTAGGAATTTGTTAGAAATGCAAACACTTGAGACCCACCCTACATCTACTGAATCAAAAACTTTATTTTAACAAAATCCTCGAGTATTCATGCTCACATTGATGTTTGAAAAGCACTGGCCTAGATGATCCTACCACAAAGTTTCCAAGAATCTTCCAACTACCCAAACCAGCAAATCCAGAGGTTGCTGCACAAATCAAAATGTGTCCCCAAGTTCCTGGCAGCTTCGGGAATGATTTGCTTACATTCTGGCAAGGAAATTGATTGCTTCTTTTCTTCATCCCAATTCTAAGCTAGATTGCCCTTACTCTTTTTCTGGAGAGTCATGGACTTGAGCTCACATTAGACCTCTGCTCACTACTTGGCCTGCCCATGACTGTTTTCCTCTCCACATGGGCAGAGCCTGGATTTGACCTAGATCCTGCTCTAGTCAGGAGAACACAAAGTTGGGCTGACTTCATCTGCTTGCCAGCAACCCAAAAATGGTGACTCAGACCTGACCAGTCTTTGTGAATATACTCCCGCCTGCAGGGCAGGGCCTCCTTACCTTACCTCATTCACTGGATCTTTGCTAACACTGAGGACCTCTTGTCCTTCAAACAGATCTATGTATCTATGTATCTATCTATCATCTATCCACTGTTGTTGAAACTATAAAAATAAATTGCTTTTAACTCTTCCAAATTTAAAAGTGCAGCATTATAGAATGTCCATAAGATGCCTTAAGCCTAAGCATTATTGTGCTCTAAGCCATACCTTAACAAACAGTGTTACTCACTCTGACTGCAAGGCAAATCCAATTATAAAAATAAGCACCAAGCATTTTGCAATGTTCACACCATGCATCACAAGGGCATTTGCCTAAAAACAGAGGACTCCAACATTAATTTTGCTCTTCTCAAATATACCCACTTTCTTGTTCCAATTTCAAGGGTTTTGATAAAAGCTTAATTGTACATTGACCCCTCCCCCTACATGAAATTAAATCTTTATGCTTTCAAATTACTTACACTGAACTCATGGAAGCATTGTTTTGCAAAAGATGTTTGCTGTATAAGAGAGTACTTTCCTTCTTCCCACAAATCTGTTACATTAAGGGTAATTAAGACTCCAATCTAAAAAGCAGCTATTTAAATTAAAAGTTAATACCTTATAAATTCAAAAATATTTTAAATAAATGAAGATGATTTTCAGGACTCAGAATCTTATACCTAGAAATGTCCTTAAAGGTTCTTCATTTTGCAGTTAAAAAAAATTGAGAGTATAAGATCATTGAGGGACTGAGTTAGATTTGGAGCCTCTGGCTCTAGTCATTTCCCCTAGAAGACTCCACTAAAACATTCAACAGATAAATGCAAAGTTTACTTCACTATTTTTCCAAATCAGAACAACATGCATACCACTCTTTCTAGAGTAATTAACGTTAGCATACATATGCTAAAGTGGCTTCACAATTAAAAGATAAATTACTAGTGCTATTTTACAGCTAGCAGTTTTCTCCTTATGACTGAGACCAAGTTGGTGACCTAAGTTACATTATTTTTCCCCTTCAGTTTAGTGTAGTTGACAGTGAACTCTTCTTCCCTCCAGATCATTTCTTTGGCTATGGAGTTCCGGAGGGATGTTAGGTGGCTCTGACTTGCCCTCCTTGCCTGCTGAGGTGACAGGAACTCTTTGCCCCACGGGGACGAGAGCCATTCAAGCTAACACCCACACAGAGTGGGACTAATTCTGCCAGATTGTCATCAGCTAGATCATCCTGCTACAAGGGCAGAGCAGTATAAGCAAGCTGAATCACAGATTACTTCACAGCTTATAGCTAGTAAAATAACAGACTCAAAGGTTAATGCGATTATTTTCCTGAGCTCAAGACCATATACCAAGACAATTAGTTAAAAGTTAAAAAAAAAATTGTAGAAAGAAATTCTTACATATTCAATAATTGTGTAAAGGTACTCAAAGTTATTGCTAAGAAAATAGGGATTAGGTTAATGTATGAATAATATTCTAAATAAAACATTTTAAAAAAGTAAATTGTGTGAGGGGGAGATAAATTAGGAGTTTGGGCTTAACATATACACACTACTATATATAAAATAGATAAACAGCAAAGACCTACTGTACAGCACAGGGGATTAGATTCAGTATCTTGTAATAACCTATAATGGAAAAGAATCTGAAAAAGACTATATATATATGTATAACTGTAACACTTTACTGTAAACCTGAAACTAACACAACATTGTAAATTAACTATGAAGTAATTTATAAAAGAAAAGAGAAAAAACGATACATACAAAAAAATAAATTATACATTTAAGAAACGCACAGTAATATTTACATGTAGATATTTGTCATAAAAATGTGCTAGATAATATGAAATGGCTAACAACAGGGTTTTTTGATAGTTACTTAAAATGAAAACTGAGACATTCTTGAGTATCATCCAAATCCTTCAACTACCCTTCTAGGACTTTCACCTTCTTCCTTACATTATTTTTGTTTTCTGGAGACCAATGATGCCAGTTCAGATAGAAGGAAGTGTGCTTTGAATGGAGGTCAGTATATATTAATCAAAATGGATAAGGAGTACTGTAGGATAGGATACTCAACATTTCATAAGAAGATCAGACAGAACAGGGGAGATGAACTGAACACAGGAAATATAGCTGGCATGCCTATGTATCTTTGATGAAGAAGATGCATGGAGAAAAGTATACAAGACCCCAAACTTTTCTCCTATAAAATACAATTACATTTAACTTTCTCTGTACAATCTTCTTCCTCAAGTTGTGCGTGCTTCATTCCAGCGAGCTTTAATTAGAAATCATCCCTTGAAATGTTGAGGACTGTTCCAGCTACCATTGCTGAATAACAAACTACTCCAAAACAATTGCAACTTAAAACACACACGAGATTTTGTGGTCAGGTATTTGGGACGGGCTCTGCTAGGCAGTTCTAGCTTAAGGACTCATATACAGTGCAGTAGATGTCACCTGGGGCTGCAGTTATCTGCAGGCCCAACTGGGTGAGCTGTTCAAGAAGGCTGTCTTGCTTGGCTTGAAGTTGGTTATAACTGTTGTCTGAGATCCAGCTGGGGCTGTTAACCAGAGTGCCTCCTACCTGTGGCCTCTCCAGCATGGCAGTCTTGGGGTAGTCAAGGCTCTTATGTGGTCTTCAAAAGCAAGTATGCAAGAAATGCAAATCAAAACTACAATGAGGTATTACCTCACACCAGTCAGAATGGCCATCACTAAAAATCTACAAACAATAAATGCTGGAAAGTGTATAGAGGAAAGGGAGTAGAGGAAAGGGAGTAGAGGAAAGGGAAACTTCCTATACTGTAGGGGGAATGTAAACTGGTACAGCCACTATGGAGAACAATACAGAGGTTCCTTCAAAAAGTAAAAGTAGAGCTACCATATGATCAAGCAATCCCACTCCTGGGCATATATCTGGAGAAAACCATAACTCTAAAAGATACATGCACTCCAATGTTCATTGCAGCACTATTTCCAATAGCCAAGGCATGGAAGCAACCTAAATGCCCATCAACAGAGGAATGGATAAAGAAGATGTGGTACATATATACAATGGAATATTACTCAGCCATAAAAAACGATGAAATAGTGCCATTTGCAGCAACATGTATGCACCTAGAGATTGTCATACTGAATGAAGTAAGTCAGACAGAAAAGGAAAAATATCATATGATATTGCTTATATGTTGAATCTAAAAAAATGCTACAAGGGAACTTATCTACAAAACAGAAATAGAGTTACAGACATAGAAAATAAATGTATGGTTACTGGGGGGTAGGGGGAGAGGGATAAATTGGAAGATTGGGATTGACACATACATACTACTATATATAAAATAGATAATTAAGGGGTTTCCCTGGTGGCGCAGTGGTTGGGAGTCTGCCTGCCGATGCAGGGGACACAGGTTCGTGCCCCGGTCTGGGAAGATCCCACATGCCGCGGAGTGGCTGGGCCCGTGAGCCATGGCCGCTGAGCCTGTGCGTCCGGAGCCTGTGCTCCACAACGGGAGAGGCCACAACAGTGAGAC
>RJWK010040031.1:0-20137 GCA_004363435.1 Platanista minor | reverse complement strand
ACAAAAATAAACAAATGGGACATAACGAAACTTAATAGTTTTTGCACAGCAAAGGAAACCATTAACAAGAGGAAAAGACAATCCTCAGAATGAGAGAAAAAAAATTGCAAATGAAGCAACTGACAAAGGATTAACCTCCAAAATTTACAAGCAGCTTATGCAGCTCAATAACAAAAAAAACAAACAACCCAATCCAAAAATGGGCAGAAGACCTAAATAAACATTTCTCCAAAGAAGATATACAGATTGCCAACAAACACATGAAAGAATGCTCAACATCATTAATAATTATAGAAATGCAAGTCAAAACTGCAATGAGATATCATCTCACACTGGTCCGAATGACCATTATCAACAAATCTACAAACAATAAATGCTGGAGAGGGTATGGAGAAAAGGGAACCCTCTTGCACTGTTGGTGGGAATGTAAATTGATACAGCCACTATGGAGAACAGTATGGAGGTTCCTTTAAAAACTAAAAATAGAACTACCATGCAACCCAGCAATCCCACTACTGGGCATATACCCTGAGCAAACAATAATTCAAAAAGAGTCATATACCAAAATGTTCATTGCAGCTCTATTTACGATAGTCAGTATATGGAAGCAACCTAAGTGTCTTTCAACAGATGAATGGGTATAGAAGATATGGCACATATATACAATGGAATATTACTCAGCCATAGAAAAAATGAAATTGAGTTATTTGTAGTGAGGTAGATGGATCTAGAGTCCTTCATACAAAGTGAAGTAAGTCAGAAAGAGAAAAATAAATACCATATGTTAACACATATATATGGAACCTAAAAATAAAAGGCAAGGTCATGAAAAACCTAGGTGCAATACCTGAATAAAGACACAGACCCACTTGAGAATGGTCTTGAGGATATGGGGTGGGGGAAGGGTAAGCTGGGACAAAGTGAGAGAATGGCATGGACATATATACACTTCCAAAAGTAAAATAGATAGTTTGTGGGAAGTAACCACATAGCAGAGGGAGATCAGCTCAGTGCTTTGTGACCACCTAGATGGGTGGGATTGGGAGAGTGGGAGGGAGGGAGATGCAAGTGGGAAGAGATATGGGGACATATGTATATGTATAACTGATTCATTTTATTATAAAGCAGAAGCTAACACACCATTGTAAAGCAATTATACTCCAATAAAGATGTTTAAAAACAAACAGCAACAATAAAATCCAAAAGTACAAAACATGGGTGTATTAAAAAATGCAGATCTTGGGCTTCCCTGTGGCGCAGTGGTTGAGAGTCTGCCTGCCAATGCAGGGGACATGGGTTCGTGCCCCGGTCCGGGAAGATCCCACATGCCGCAGAGTGGCTAGGCCTGTGAGCCATGGCCTCTGAGCCTGTGTGTCCAGAGGCTGTGCTCTGCAATGCGCGAGGCCACAACAGTGAGAGGCCCGCGTACCACAAAAAAAAAAAAAAATGCAGATCTTTAGAATGTGTTTCAGTTTAAATGATGATCAGTTTAAAACAAGTAGATATGGTTATGGGTTGATATATATGAAACCCATTTTAACCACAAATGAAAACCCTACAATAAATATACAGAAATTAAGGAGAAAGGCACCCAAACATAACACTAAAGAGAATATTCAAGTCATGAGGGAAGAGGCTAAAAAAGTATAAAAGAATAGAGAATAACTACAAAAACAGACAGAAAACAAGCCACAAATTGGCAATAAGTACATAACTATCAATAATCACTTCATTTGTCCATGGACCATATCCTTCAATAATAAGAAACAGGGTAAAAATTGAATAAAGAAAAAAGAGCCATCTATATACTGCCTACATGAGACTCACTTCAGAGCTAAAGACACACAGACTGAAAGTGAAGGGATAGAAAAAATATTCCATGCAAATGGAAACCAAAAGGAAGTTGGAGTAGAAATATTCATATCAGACAAAGTAGAATTTAAAAGAAAATCTATAGTAAAAGACAAAGAATGATAAAATGGTCAATCCAAGAAGAGGATAGAACATTGTAAGCATATGTGCACCTAATATAGGAGCACTGAAATACAAAAGCAAATATTAACAGACATAAAGGGAAATATTGACAGTAATATAATAATAGTAGGGGACTTACATCAGTGGATAGATCATCCAGACATAAAATCAATAAGGAAACTGTGGCCTTAAATTACATATTAGGCCAGATTGACAGAATAGATGTCTATGGGACATTCCATCCTAAAACAGCAGAATACACATTCTTTCCAAGTACATATGAGATGTTCTCTAGGATAGATCACATGCTAGTACACAAAGCAAGTCTCAATAAATTTAAGAAGATTGAAATTATATCGATAATTTTTTCTAACTACAATAGTATGAAACTGGAAAACAATTACAAAAAAATGGAAAAAAACCTAAACACATAGAGACTAAACAACATGCAACTAAAAATATTGATGGGTCAAGAGAAAAATCAAGGAAGGAAATCTGAAAATACCATGAGAGAAACAAAAATAAAAACACAACTTTCCAAAATCTATGCAACACAGCAAAACAGTTCCAAAGAGAGAAGTTTATATGGATACAGACCTACTTCATTAAACAAGAAAAGTCTCAAATAAACAACCTAACTTACCACCTAAAGGAATTAGAGAAAGAACAAACAAAGCCCAAAGTCAGCAGAGGAAGGAAACAATAAATTCAGAGTGGAAATAAAATAAATCCTCCCCCCCAAAAAAATACAAAAATAGAAAAGATGAATGAAATCAAGAGCTGGTTTTATGAAAGCATTATCAAAATTGTTAAATCTTTAGCCAGGCTCATTAAGAAAAAAGGGAGAGGTCTTTGATATATTGTCCCAGTGAAAAATCTAGAGAATGGAGGAATCAGATATAAAACTCCATCCAAAGACAGGCATCTCTTAGGACACTGGTTTCTATGGGGAAGACTTAGGGCTGTCTCAGCAACTTTACCACAAACCCCTGCAGTGACTATTGCAGGAATATCCTTAATGGGAAGAACTTTTGAGTCCAATGCCCAAGATACTTCTACAGACTTTTCTAAAATTCTAACCCCAAAGAAACCCCAGGAGATACTTCTTGACCTGAGAGATCCACAATCAGACATGAGAAGGCTGTTCCAGGACATGCTTCAGTATTGTCCTTCTTGGCAATTGATTTTATATCAGAGCCTCAAGAACATACTTCAGCAATATCTTTCATCTCAGGGCCAGAAGCCTGGCTGGTAGAATAGAAGAGGTAGGTGCTGTAGGCCTATCTGCCTCCATTCTGGTATCAGCATCAGCCACAAGGTCAGCAGCCTGGTTGAGGAGAACAGCAGGGACAGATGCCACAGGATTATTTGTCCATATTCCAATATCAGCACCCTGGCTGTATAGAACAGATGACCTATCTGCCCATATTGCAGAAGAAACAGCAGCAGCCCTTGGGTGATCAGCCTGGTCTATTGCAGGAGCAGCAGCAGTAGCCTGAATTGGATGAGCTGTAGCCACAGATGCTGTAGGCCTATATGCCCACATTCCAGTAACTTCAGCAGCTCTACTCAAGATGCCAGCAGTCCCTGGAGACTGCAAACTCATCACCCTCCATCCCAGGGCAGTGAGCAAGGCAAGGTAAGACTGCTGACAATTTTTCAATAGCCTCTGATACTGGAGCACCTGATGCAAATCTCTCAATAGTCCCTAAATTAGCAGTTCTTTTGGAGACTCCTCCCCAGATACATAAACCTCCACACATGAACGTATCCACCCTCTACTGCAGCTACAGGATTCAGAGAAGCACTTGCAATCTCCAAAATTGTGAGGGAATTGCCTATTCTGGAACTTCTAAAGTCACTTTAACAAACCCAGATGCAGCTTCACATTGTCTCTGAATCTGATAGTCTCAAACATAGGGCAGCTAGATTCCTTCCCATCCAAGATTATAGATGTTATACTGAAGCAATTATTGACACCGGAGATTCCAGAGAAAGGCAACCTCTGCTGCCACAGTCAGCTGTCTAGGCTAATGAAAGTGCCAAAGGTGTCCAAAGTCAGGGTCAATCTTAAGTGCCTCTGACTGAGGTCTAAATGTTCATTAGGTTCAAGAATCTTACAAGGGGCAGCTATCTCTCGTTCCCACAAACTCACAATTGCATCTCTGTAGGGACATCCGGACACACTTCACCTCTATGGGCTTATAATTGCTGCAATTTTTACCATTTACCATTTTATTGTTGCACAAATTAGCTGTGAAGAACTAATGAAGAGACATAGCCCCCACACAATATTCTTCTTCTACATACATGGTACAATACAGGACATGAGTCTGAATTATTCTAACTTAAGTGAAAAAGCACTATTTTAAATCTCATTTCCAGGAGAAATCATTGATGAAAATTACCCTTGGACATCAAGGAGAAACAGTACTTAAGAACCATTATCTATGCTAAGGGGTTTAGCCTAGGGGAAGGATGCAAGTTACCTTGTAGATATTATTTTTTTCTACTAGATCAATAAAATTGATAATAATATCTACTTCAGAGTTATTGTCAGGCATAAATTACTTAACAGTTGAACAGCATTTAGAAGAGAGAATGATGTCAGCAAAATTGTACAGTATAGAGCTCCAGGCTCTTGTCCCTCCAAAAAAAAATGTAAAAACAAAAACAAAAACAACCAGAGCTGTCTGAATCAACTTTACAGGAGATCTTTAAAACAGTAACATGGTTACACTAACCAAGCAAAAACTCAGTCAAGAAAAATTCATCTTCAAAATGATAGGAATGTCTTGTGGTGTAGATATTTGCCCTTGCATCACCCCCTCTCCAATGCAGGAATTTTGGTTTTGAGTCGGTGGCATCTGGGTTCCCAGTTCCCTCCTTGGAGCCAGAGGGTACAGAGTGGACTTTCATCTGTTTTAATCATTTTGGAGAATATAAAATTTTATAATGCAAGGTACTTCTCTCTGTTTTGCATAACACAGAAAACTAGTTGGAAAAGCTGCAGGCACTACTCATAAAAGATACAAGTTATACTGCAAACACACAGATGCTTGGGGCAAGAAGTTACGGTTTGAGACATACAATGGACAATCAAATGCCTGTAGAAGAAGCTGAGATGAAACTTTCTGGGTAATTAAGACAATGAAAAACAGCCATGTATATGGGGGAATTTAGAAAACCAGGAGCATGCCCAGAAAAAGATGCATTCCTAGAAAAGTCCTTAGACGATCTTAAACTTTCACATCAGCCTGATTCCTAGGCTCAGAGATAGCCTAACTAAGTAATGAGGGAATGCCCTAGAAGTCTTTAAAAACTGGAAAAGTCGTTCTCTCCTCTTTTGTTTGTTTGTTTTATTTCTCTAGATTTCAAGGAAATCACTGTCAAGGCAATAGCTGAAATGAGCTAAAGGAATAGAGACTTCAGTGATCACATAAAGCAAGGAATAATCTTTGAAAACAGTTTGGAAAAAATATCAAAATAAGTGGGTCACTACAGTTTTTACCATTGGGAATAAAAAATAACAAACACTGGGGAAGCATGGGAAAATGGTTTCCATTGTTGCCACATTATAATAGTCAAATGCCTAATTTCAAAACCAAGAAAAATTACACGGCATACAAAGAAGCAAGAAAACATGGTTCATACGACCAAATAAATTGATAGAAAATATCCCTGAGAAAGCCCAGACAGCAGGTTTGCTAGACAAATACTTTTTAAAAATTGTCTTAAATATGCTCAAATTTCTAAGGGAAAACATAGAGAATTAAAAGAAACCAGGAAGGTGATATAGGAACAAAATTAAAATTTCAGCAAACAGATAGAAATTATTTAAATAAAGCAAGCAGAAATACTAGAGCTGAAAAATACAATAACTGAGATAAAAATTCAATAGAGAGGATCAATAGGAGATTCAAACAAACAGAAGAAAAAATCAGTAAACTTATAAACAGGAAAATTTAAATTATTTAATCTGAGGAGAAGGAAAACTAAATGAAGAAAGTGAACAGAGCCTAAGAGATTTGGGGAAAATCATTAAAAGAACCAGTGTGTGCATTATGGTAGTCCCATAAGTGGAGGAGAAAGAGAAATAGGCAAAAATATTATCTGAAGATATAGTGGCTAAAAAGTTCACAAATGTTTTGAAACACATGAAACAACAAATCCAAGAAGCTCAACAAATTCCAAGTAGGATAGCTCCGAAAGAGAGCCTTACTGAGACACATTATAATCAAAGTGTCAAAGCCAAAGCCAAAGAAAGAAGGTTGAAAGCAGCAAGAGAGAAATGACTCATCCTGTATAAGGATTCTCAATAAGACTATCATCCAAATTCTCATCAGAAACCTTAGGGGACAGAAGGCAGTGTAATGATATATTTAAATGTTGAAAGAAAATAAAAGTGTCAACTAATAATTCTATTATGACATTTCCCCATAACTGCTGATGAAGTTCAATTAGACCTACCCTATATGAAATGCTAAAGGGAGTCCTTCATGTTGAAATAGAAGGTTGCTGGGAAGTAACACAAAACTGTAGGAAGACAAAAACTTCTCTGGTAAAGGTAAATATATGGGCAAATAAAAGCCAGTGGTAAGGTAATTCTGGTTTGTAACTCCACTTATTTTCTACAGGGTTTAAAAGAGAAGTGCATAAAAATAATTAGAAATATATTTTATTATAAGTACAGCATATAAAGACATAATTGGTGACACTGATAACCACAAAGGAAGAAAGAGATGTGTAGGTGTATAGTTTTTTTTTTTCTTTAAATGAAGTTATCCGGAGCCTGTGCTCTGCAACGGGAGAGGCTACAACAGTGAGAGGCCCAGGTACCACACAAACAAACAAACAAACAAACAAAAATGAAGTTAAATCTGTATCAATTTAAATTAAATTGTTATAACTCTAGCATGTTATATATAATTAATTTGGAGGCACAAAGAAAAAATATCTATAGAATATATACAAAATGAATGAGAAGGGAATCAAAACATGTCACTACAAATCATCAAAGTACAAAGGAATGCAGTAATGGAGGAAACGAGGGACAAAAACTACTATAAGGCATAGAGAAAGTGCAAAATGGCAGTAGTTAATCCTATTTTATCATTAATTACTTTAAATGTAAATGGATTAAACTTCCAATTACAAGGCATAGATAGACAGAAGAGATGGAAAAACAATCCTACTCTACGCTGTATACAGGGAGTTCTTCAAGTTGAAATGAAAGGACATTTAATAATAACATGAAGTCACATGAAAATATAAAACTCACTGGTTAAGGTAAATATATAGACAGAATACCCCAATATTGTAATAGTTATGCATAAATCATTTTAAACTTTAGTAAAAAAGTTAAAAGACAAGAAAAGTTAAAAGACAAAATTATTAAGAATAATTATAACTACAGTAATTAGCTAATGGATACACAATGTAAAAATACGTAAGTTGTGACATAGTAACATAAAGTTTGTGGGGGAGAGTAAAAGTGTAGTTTTTTGTGAGAGGAAAATTAAGTTGATATAATCTTAAAATAGACTATTGTAAGATGATTTTTGTAAGCCCTGTGATAATCACAAAGAGAAAAAAATACTTAAATTAGATATATAAATATAAAAGGAAAAAAATAAAAGCATATCACTAAAAAAAAATTCTCAAATTACAAAGGAGGACAGCAAGAGAGAAAAAAAGGTGCAAAAGAACTACAAAACTTACCAAAAAAATTTTAAGTGACAATAGTAAGTACTCACCTATCAATAATTACCTAAAACATTTTAACAATATATTTTATTTTATTCAATATGCTTAAAACATTATCATTTCAACACATAATCAATATTAAGAAATTATGAGACATTTTACATTTTTGTCTTTCATAGTGTTTTAAAATATGTTCTGAAAATTTACAGCTCATCACAATTCAGAAGCCAAATTTTCTCCTTCAGCATAGATTAAGTTGTTCAAATAAAAACTATATTTAAAAAAAACTATATTTTTAAGGTTCACAACATTATGATTTTATATATTTATACTGAAATGATTACTACAGTCAAGAGAATTAACACACCTTCTCTTCATAGTTACCTTTGTTGTGTGTTCAGTTAGAGCACCTGAAATCTACTCTCAACAAATTTCCAGTATCCAATACAATATTATTAACCATAGTCATCATGCTGATAATCCATAGTCTCTGGATTATTCATCCTAAGTAACTGTAATTTTGTAGCCTTCAAAGAATATCTCCTCATCTCCCCCACCTCCCAACACTGGAACCACTATACTACTTTCTGCTTCTATGTATTTGAATTTTAGATTCCACATGTAAGTGATATCATGCAGTTTTTTTTTCTGTCTGCAACTGGCTTATTTCACTTAGCATAATAACTTACAGGTTCATTCATGGTTTTCCAAATGGCATGATCTAATTCCTTTTTAAGTCTTAAATAATATCCCATTGTAATGTATATACACCACAATTTCCTTATTCATCCATCTGTCCACGGACACTTAAGTGTTTTCATATCTTGGTTATTATAAATAACGCTGCAGTATATATGGGGGAACATATATCTTTTCAAGGTACTAATTTCTATTCCTTTAACTATATATACAGAATAGCAAATGTTGGATCATATGTTAGTTCTATATTTAAGTTTTTTTTTTTTGAGAAATCTCGATATTGTTTTCCATAATGGCTGTACAAATTTACTTCACACCAACAGTTTACACTGGTTCCCCTATTCTCACATCCTCACTGACACTTGGAATCTTCAATTTTTTTGATAGTAACATCTTAACAGATGTGAGATATCTCATTGTTGTTTTGATTTGCACTTTCCTGATGATTATTGATGTTGTGCACTTTTTAAGTTTTTAATTTTATATTCGAATGTAGTTGATTTACAATGTTGTGTTAGTTTTAGGTGCACAGCAAAGTAATTTAGTTATACATATATCCATTCTTTTTCAGATTCTTTTCCCATATAGTTTATTACAGACTATTGAGTTCCCTGTGCTTTATATGTTTTCTTTGGAAAAACATCTATTCAAGTCCTTTGCCTATTTTTGAAACAGCTTGATTTTTTGCTGTTGAGTTGTATGAGTTCCATATATATTGAGATATTTACCCCTTATCAGATATGTGCTTTACATATATTTTCTCTCAATCCACCGGTTGCCTTTTCATTTTGTGGTTTTGTTTTCCCTGCTTACAGATTATTTTTAACTTGATGTAGTTCCACCTGCTTATTTTGTTTTTGTTGCCTGATCTTTTGGTGTCATATCAAAAATAAAAATAATTGCCAAGGGCAATGTCAAGGAGTTTTTCTGTATGTTATTTTCTAAAAATTTTACTGTGGATCTTATGTTTAAGTATTTAATCCCATTTTGAGTTGATTTTTAGTCTATGGTGTGAGATAATGGTCCAATTTAATTCTTTTGCATTCCCAACACCATTTATTGAAGACTATATTTTCCTCGCTGTATTCTTGGCACCATTATCAAAAATTAGTTGACCATTTGTGCTTGAGTTTATTTTTAGGCTCTCTATTCTGTTCCATTGATCTATGTGTCTGTTTTTATACTAGTTCCATACTTTAAAAAATTATTATAGCTTTGTAATATGTTTTAAAATCAGGAAGTGTGATGCCTCCAAGTCTCTTCTTCTTTTTCAAGATTTGTTTGGGCATTTGGGTTAATTTGGGATTCCATACATATATTTGTCTGGCTTTGGTATCAGGGTGAGGCTGGTCTCATAAAATAAATTTGGAAGTATTCTCTCTAATTTTATTTTTAGAAGACTTTAAGAAAGACTGGTATTAATTCTTCATTTAATGTTTGTTAGAACTCAACCATGAAGCCATCTGGTCCTGGACATTTCTTTGTTGGGATTTTTTTTGTTACTACTTCAACCTCCTCATTTGTTTTTGGTGTGCTCAAGCTTTTCCATTACATCTTGGTTCGATATTGGTTGTAAGTTTCTAGGAATTTATTTCCTCCAGGTTATCCAATTTCACATATAATTTATCATAATAATTCCTTATGACTGCTTATAATTTTGAGGTATCCATTGTAATTATCTCCTTCTCATTTCTTACTTTATTTATATTTGTCTTCTATTTTTCCTAGTTAGTCTAGGTAAGAGTTTGTTGATTTTGTTTTATGTTAAACCCTCTTAGTTTTGATTTTTCCATTGTTTTCCTATTCTGTATTTGATTTATTTCTGCCCTGGTCTTCAGTATTTCCTTCCTTCTGCTAAATTTGTGTTTAGTTTGTTATTTTTTATATTTTTTGAGGGGAAAAGTTAGGTTGTTTATTTCAGATCTTTCTTCTTAGCTAATGTAGACAGATTTGCTATATATAGTATTTTTGGTTGGCATTCCTTTTTATTTCAGCACTTGAAATATATGATCTCTCTCCCTTCTGGCCTGCAAGGTTTTTGCTGAAAATTTTACTTATAGTATTATAGGGGTTCCCGTGTATTTAATAAGTTGAGTTATTCCTGCTGCTTTCTAAATTATCTCTCTGTTTAACTTTTGACTGTTTGATTATAGGATATATTTGTGTCAGTCATTTGGAGTTCATCTTGTTTGTTGTCTTTTTTTTCTTCAGTTTTGGGACCTGGATATTTATTTCCTTCCTCAGGTTTGGTAATTTTTCAGCCATTCTTTCTTTGAATAAGCTTTCTGCTCCTTTCTCTTCCTCTTTTGCTTATGTCACTCATAATGCATACGTTGGTCCATTTGATTCTATCCCATAAGTTTGTTAAGCTATCTTCACTCTTTTTCTTTTTCTTTTTGTTTTTCTAATTAGTTAACTTACACAGATCTGTCTTCCCGTCCAATGATCCTATATATTTTTTTAATTTGATCTGGTCTTCTGTTGAACCCCACTACTGAAATTTTCAGTTTTGTTGTTGTTTTCTTTAGCTCTATGATTTCTGTTTGGTACTCTTTAGAGGTTTTTATCTCTTTGTGGAACCTCTCACGTTGTTCATGCATATTTCTTCTGACTTCAGTGAGCATCTTTCAGACCATTATTTTGAGGTATCTGTCAGATAAATCACATCTTAATTCCATTAGGGTCAGTTTCTGGAGCTTTATCTTGTTCTTTTATTTGGAATATGTTTACCTGTTTCTTCATTTTCCCTAATTCTCTGTGTTGGTGTCTGCACATTGAAAAACACAGCCACCTTTTCCAGTCTTCACAAACTGGCTTCATGTAAGAGATGAACCTCACCAATCACTCTGGCTAGGAATCGTCAGTGTCCAAAATCGTTGTGTTTACCCAAACTGCTATCTTTGTTGTTAGTGGCCTCCAAGAGATTAAGATATATTAAGTCCAGTCAATGCCTCAAAGATGGGGGAAATGTCCATACACTAGTTCAGGATCCTGAAGAACTACAAATTTCTTGCCCCATCAGCTCCCTGATGCAGGCTTATTGGAAGCCTGATCTTCAGGCAACACCCAAGAAAGTCATAACATTACATAGAAGGTCTAGCCACTTTCAGGTAGAGCTGGAAGCTGGGTGGTTTTGCCTACTTTCTCTGTGCTGAGCCAGAGGGAATAGCCACTGGGAGTGGTGTGCATCCATTTAAAATGGCCTGTGTGCTCTCTGAGGTCCCAGGAGACACATAAATGCTGATCTCTATCAGCTCCAGAGAGAGATAATTTAAGAGGCTGCCCTTTGTGTGGCAGCCATAAAAGTTGGGGTGCTAGATATGTGGACAAGATTCTTTGGGGAGAAGCTGGAGACTTGGTTTTCTTGTTGGGGTGAGCCTTGGGAGACAAGATGAAGGAATTGGCCCCTGTCCACTCAGGCTCTTGAGGGAATATTAATAACTGCTATGTCAGTCCCAGATGAAAGCTAATTAGAAGTTTGACCTTTGGGTAGCAGTTGATAAAGTACGCATTTGAACTCCTTCCAGGTAGAAACTGGGAGCTGTCACAGGAAGTGCTCATGCATCCATTTAAATCTACATTTTCCTTTTCTCTGGTCTCAGAGGACTCAAGAATGCTGAGCCTCATTGTCTGTCACAAGCTAGATGATTTGGCAGCCAGTGCATAGGGTAGCAGCCATAAAAGTTTGGGTGCTAGGTGTGTGGACAAGCCCTTCCATAAAGAAGCTGGAGAGTTGGTTTTATCATTATATTGAACTAGAGGGAGAAGAATGGGAAGTTTCCACATGTTCTTTCAGGCTCGCAGAGGAGCACTGTCAGTTACCAGATGCAGGGTGATTAGAAGTCTGACCTCAGGTAGCAGTTAGAAAAGTATGCAATCAAACCCCTTCCAGTGAGAAACTAGAAGCTGGGAATTTTTGCCTTCTCTCTTTATGCTGAGTCCAGTGGACAGCTTCAGGATGTGCTTTTGCATCCATTTAAAAGAACTATTTTGTTTTCTGTGTCCCTAGGGGACTCATAAATGCAAAGCCTTGCCGGCCCTCAGAGTTATGTGATATGGGAGCCATTCCATAGGGTTACATCTGTAAAAGTTGGGATCTTGAATGTGGAGTCTAAAGCATTAGCTTTTCAGGGAGAAGCTGGAAGATTGAGGTTTCCTCCCAATTGTATGCCACTGGGTCTTGGGTGGTGTTTATGGTGAAATTTTGTGTCAGCTTTTCCTACCCATTTCTATGTGGGTATTTTCTCAGTCACCAAAGGTGTCATAATTTCTCATTAGTTTTTAGATTTCTGTCAGAGAGCATTGATCCATGTGCAGATGTTTATTTGGTGCATCCAAGGGAGGAGGTAAAGTCAGGAGCCTCCCATTCTGCTGACATTACCTCACTTATTATGTTGAATACAAGTGGATTAAATTCACCAATATAAAGAAATATGGTGGCTGAATGGATAAAAATAAGATTTAACTATCTGCTGTCTACAAGCAGCTCACTTTAAGGACATATATAGACCGAAAGTGAAGAGATGGAAAAATATTCCATGCAAATGGTAAATAAAAGAAAGAAAGGTTGTCTATACTTATATCTGACAAGGCAGACTTTAACTAAAAAATTTTCACAAGAGATCAGGAAGGTCATTATATAATGACAAAAGTTCAGTTCATTTGGAAGATACAGCAATTATAATTATACATGTACCCAACATCAGAATACTTTAGTATATAAAGCAAATATTAACAGAGCTAAGGAAAAAAATAAACAGTAATTTGATTTAGATCAAAAGACACAAATAGGTTGAAAATGAAATGGTGAAAAATTATTCCATGCAAATAGTATCTAAAATTCATCAGGGACAGCTATGTAAATATCAGACAAGATAGACTTTAAGTAAAAAAGTCTTACAAGAGACAAAGAAAAACAGTATATGTTGATAAAAGTGTCAATTCACCAAGAAAAGGAAACAATTATAGAGATATATGCACCAAACCACGGAGCTCCCAAATTTTTGAAGCGAACATTGACAATATTGACAGGAAAAATAGTTTTACAATAATAGTAGGAGACTTCAACACACCACATTAAATAATAGACAGAAAAATAAGACAGAAAATTAATAAGGAAATAGAGGACTTGAAAAACACCATAAACCAATTAGACCTAACATACATATATAGAACTCTCAACACCTAACGGCACCCAGTAATAGACTGCTATAGCCATTTTACATAACATATTACTGGAAATTCTTAGCAGAGCAATTAGGAAAGAAAAATAAATAAAAGATTGGAAAGGAAGAAGCAAACTTTTCTTTGTTCCCAAATCACATGATTTTATATTAGAAAACCAAAAGAATCTACAGAAAAATTGTTAGAGCTAATAAAATAATTTAGCAAAGTTGTAGGATATAAAACCAACACAAAAATTATACATTTCTGTCAATAAATATGAACAATCAGAAAGAAAATTAATAAAACGATTCCATTTACAATAGTATTTAAAGAATAAAATGCTTAGGAAAATTTTAATCGAGAAAGCTAGAGACTTGTACATCAAAAACTACAAACTATTCTGGAAAAAAAATAGTACATAACTAAATGGAAAGACATCTCATCTTAATGCACTGGAAGGCTTAATATTGTTTGCATGCCAATAGTTAATACAATATATAGATTCAATGTGTCCCTATCAATATCTCAAAATATTCTCTATTTTGCAGAAATAGAAATACGTATCCTGGAATTCTTATGTAATCTAAAGGAACCACAAATAGCCAAAACAACCTTGCAAAAGGAGAATAAATTAGATGGACTCATAGTTCCTCATTTAAAATCATACTACAAAGCTACAGTAATTAAAACAGCATGGTACTGGCATAAAGACAGACATATAGACCAATGAAATAAAAGTGAGCCCAGAAATAATCCTCCATATATATGGTCAATTAATTTTCAACAAGGATGCCATTCAATGGGGAAAGAACAGCCTTATCAACAAAGGTATTGGGAAAACTAGATATCCACATAAAAAAGAATTAAGTTTTACCCTTTAATTGTACCATGTACAAAAATAAACTCAACATGGATCAAGGACTTGAATGTTAGAACTAAAACTCTAAAACTGTTAGAGAAAACAGGGTAAAATCTTCATGACATTGGTTGGATTTGGCAAGGATTTCTTGGCTATGACACCAAAGTACAAGCAACAAAACAAGAAAAAAATAAATTGAATTTCATCAAATTTAAAAGCTTCTGGGCATTAAAAGTCACTATAAAGAGAGTGAAAATTACCTATAGAATGGTAATATATTTGCAAATCATATATCTGATAAGGGCTTAATGTTCAGTATATATAAGGCAATTCTTCAACTCTACAACAAATAACCCAATTCATAAATGGGAAAAATCATTTGAATAGACATTTCTCCAAAGAAGATATACAAATGGCAAAAAAACACATGAAAAGATATTCAACATCACTAACCAAATATGGTAAAACTAGAACCCTGATGCATTGCTTGTGTGAATATAAAACAGTGTAGTTAGTCATTGTGGAAAAAATGATGGCGGTGCATCAAAAAGTTAAACATAGAATTAACATCCTATCCAAGACTTCGATTTCCATTTATACATCCCAAATTATTTAAAGTACGGACTCAAATATATTCCTGTACAACAATGTTCATAGCAGCATTGTTCATAATAGTCAAAAGGTGGAAATAACCAAAAGGTCCATTGGCAGATAACTAGATAAGCCAAATATGATATATACATGCAATGGAGTATTATTAAATGTTATAAAGAAAGGAAATTTGGACACATGTGATAACATGGATGGACCTTGAGGATGTTATTCTAAGTTAAACAAGCCAGTTACAAAGGGACAAATAATGTACGATTCCTTTTATATGAGGTACCTAGGGTAGTAAGATTTATAGAAGCAAAATTAGAATATAGGTAGCCAGGACTGGGAGGAGAGAATGGGAAGTTTTTGAATGTGTAAAGAGTTTCTTCCTGGGATGATTAAAGAATTTTGGATATTGATGGTGGTAATAGTTGCACAACAATGTGAATGTACTTAATGACATTGAACTTTACATTTAAAAGTGGTTAAAATGGTAAATTTCATCATATATATTTTACTGCAATAAAAGAGCAAGGTGAAGAGCAGTACTGGTGGAATGCTGTCATTTGAGTGAAAAAAAGAATAACAATGTTTTAAAATAAATAACATTTAAAACTTCAAAAACATTAAAATTGTAGAATTTCATTATAAAATATTCATATAATATATTTAAAAAGAAAGCAAACATCACAAGTAATTCCCCATTAGAAATGATCACTCAAAATTTTGATATACATCCTATAGAATTTTTAAATGTATATATAAGCACATGTACGTTTACTCTATGGAGGCAGGATTATAACTTCTTTTTAATCTACATATTAACATTTTTCCATGTCAGTGTGTAAAGGTTCATATTACGATTTTAATGGCACCATAATATTCCATTGAATGGATATGACATATTTATTCAACCCCTCCCCGACATTTTAATAACAGCTTTATTAAGATATATTCAAAAAATTTCGTCTTTTAAAGTGTACAATTCGGTAGTTTTGACACTAATTACAAGTTGTGCACTCATAGCCACAATTGTAGAACATTTTCTTCAACTTCAAAAGAAACCCTATTCCCATGAGCAATCAATTTCCATTTCCACTCAACCATCTCCAACACTAGGCAACCAATAAGCTATTTTCTGTCTCTATAGATTGTCATATTCTGAGCAATTTATATAAATGGAATCATAAATATGTGATATTTTGTAATTGGTTCTTTTCACTTAGCATACTATTTCCAATATTCGTCCATGTTGTAACATATATCAGCACCTTATTCCTTTTTTCATTAGATATTATTCCATTGTTTTATTTTTTAATATATTTATGTTATTATCAATCGAAAGACATTTGATTTGCTTCTACTTTTTATCTATTACAAATTATTTTGTTATTAAACATCTGTGTATAAGTTTTTGTGTGAACATATGTTTTTAACTCTCTTTGGTTATATACTAGGAGTGGAATTGCTGGGTCATATGGTAACTCTATGTTTAATTATTTGAGAAACTGCCAAGCTGGATTCCAAAGTGGCGGCAACATCGTACATTTCCAATAGAGGTATATGAATATTCCTATTTCTCCACAATGTCATCAACACTTGTTATTACCTTGCCTTTTGATTATAGCCATCTTAGTGAATGTGAAGTGGTATAGCATTGTGGACTTGAATTGCATTTTACAGATGGCTAAAGATGTTGAGCTATTTTCATGTGTTTATTGGCTATTTATATGTCTACTTTGGAGAAATGTCTATTAAGATTATTTTTCCTCTATAAGTTAGAGTTTTGTCTTTTTATTACTGATCATAATATTCTAGATATGTCCCATATCAGATATGTGATTTTTAACATTTTCTCCCATTCTGTGAGATGTCTTTTCATTTTCCTGATGGTGTCCTTTGAAGCACTTTTTTCAAATTTTGATGAATCTAGTTTAAATAGTTTTTTCTTTAGTTGCTTGAGCTTTCTGTATCATATCTAAGAAACCATTGCCTAATCTGAGATCACAGATATCTACACCTATGTTGTCTTCTAAGATTATTATAGTTTTTGCTATTACATCTAGGTATCTGATGAATTTTCTTTTAATTTTTTATATGGTATGAGGTAAGGGTTCAACTTCATACTTTTTCATGTGGTTACCCAATTGGCATAGCCATTTCATTGCACTGGCACCCTTGTTGAAAATCAATTGACTGTAAATGTGAGAATTTATTTCTGGAATCTCAGTTCTATTCCATTAATCTATGTCTAGCCCAATGCCAGTACAACAGCTTTGATTACCACTGCTTTGTAGAAAGTGTTAAAGTCTGGAAGTGTTCTCCAATATTGCTCTTCTTTTTCCAGGTTGCTTTGGTAATTCTGGGTCCCTTACATTTACATAAGAATTTTTGAATCAGCTTTTAAATTTCTGCAAAGAAGTCAACTGGGATTTTGATAGGGATTGCCTTGAATCTGTAGATAACTTTAGGAAGCAATACCATCTTAGCAACAATATCGTCTTCCAACCCATGAACATGGGAGGTTTTCCACATGTGTTCCATTTATTTAGTAATTTTGTTTAAAAAATGTTTTGTAGTTTTCAGAGTATAAGTTTTACATAGCCTTTATTATATTTAATCTTAAATATTCTATTCTTTTTGGTGTAATTTTAGTGGAATAATTTTCTTAATTTCTTTTTTGGTTTGCATATTGATAGTATTAGAAAGACAATTGACTTTTGTATATTGATCTTTTATCCTGAAATCTTCGGCTTTTTATCTACAAGATCATGTCATATGCAAATAGAGATAGTTTCATTTCTTTCTCTCCAATGTGGATGATTTTTATTTCATTTTCTTGCCCAATTACCCTGGCTACAACTTCTGGCACAATGTTTAATAGACGTGACAAGAGAGGGTATACTTGTCTTGTCCCTGATCTTAGGGGCAAAGCTTCAGTTTTTTACCATTAAGTTAAATATTGGGTTTGCCAAAAACTGCCTTCGGTTTTTAAGTAAAAATAAAGGACACATTTTTCATTTTCACCAAGAGGTCTATTGAACAACATATTCACACTTTTGTTCCACTACCTTCTGCCCTTTTCCAGGCAACTTCATAACTCCATCTTCCCAAAACATTTTATCATTTTGAGCAAAAAACTGTTCCAGGTGCCTTTTACAGGCTTCCAGGGAATTGAAATATTTTTCATTAAGAGAATTTTGTAAAGACCAAAATAAATGGAAATCCGAAGGTGCTATGTCTGGTGAATACGAAGGATGAATCAGAACTTCCCAGGCAAGCTGTACAGTTTTTGCCTGGTCATCAAAAAAACATGCAGTCTTTCATTATCCTGATGGAAGATTATACATTTTCTGTTGACTAATTCTGGACACTTTTCATTGAGTGGTGCTTTCAGTTGGTCTAATTGAGAGCAGTACTTGTTGGAATTAATTGCTTGGTTTTCCAGAAGGAGCTCATCATAGAGGACTCCCTTCCAATCCCACCATATACAAAACATCACCTTTGGATGAAGGCCAGCCTTTGGTGTGGTTGGTGGTGGTTCATTTCACTTTCTCCACAATCTCTTCCATTCCACATTATTGTACCATATCCACTTTTCATCGCCCATCACAATTTGTTTTAAAAACGGCATGCTTGCACTACATTTCCGTAGAGAATCACATGTGGAAACACAGCACCTTCTCCATACACTGCACAAATCGTTTTTCGTGTTTTTGCATTTCGGTTGTGTTTTTACCTTTCTTGAAATATTAAAGGATAACACGCCAAAAATGTTTCTTTTTTCTTCCATCTTCAATATTAAAATGGCTACACAAAAATTCACCAATTTTGATGTATTTTTCTTACATGCACACTGATATGACAGCTGTCACCTACAATCTAACAAAAGTGTTTCAAATGAAACTGTGTAACTTAGAGCCAACTTATGGAAAAAAAATGAAAGAATTTTTGGCCAACCCAGTATATCAGATGTGTTTTTTTTTTCATAGCTGCTCTTTATCATGTTGAGGAAATTCCTTTTTTTCTGTTTATTTTATCTAGAAGGGTGCTGCATTTGGTCAACTGATTTTTCTGCAAGTATTGAAATGGTGATATGATTTTTCTCTTGTATTCATGTGGTGTATTAAATCAACTGGTTGTTTATGCCAAGCCAACCTTTTATTCCTAGGATAAATCCCATTGGTAATGGTCTATAATCTTTTTTATATTGTTGAATTCGGTTTGCTAGTATTTTGTTGAGAATTTTTGTTTATATTCATAAGAGTTATTGGTCTGTAGTTTTCTTGTGATGTCTTTGTTAGCTTTGGTGTGAGGGTAATATTGACCTCATAGAATAAGCCGGACAGTGTTCCCTTTTCTTCTCTATTTTGGAAAACTTCATGAAGAGTTGATATTAATTCTTATTCAAATGTTCAGTAGAAATTGCCAGTGAATCCATCTGGTCCTAGGCATTTCTTTGGGGGAAGCTTTCTCATTACTAATTCAATCTCTGTATTTGTTATATATTTTTTTCTATGAATTTAATTCATTTTCTTAAACAGCAGGTTCTTATTAGTTATCGATTTTATGCAAATTAGTGTATATATGTCAATCCCAATTTCCCAATTAATCACTCCACCACACCCCTCCCCCAGCCACTTTTCTCCCTTGGTGTCCATACGTTTTTTCTCTGCATCTGTGTTTCAGTTTCTGCCCTGCAAGCCAGTTCATCAGTACCATTTTTCTAGGTTCCACATATATGCATTAATATACTATATTAGTTTTTCTCTTTCTGACATACTTCACTCTGTATAACAGTCTTTAGATCCATCCACGTCTCTACAAATGACCCAATCTCGTTCCTTTTTATGGCTGAGTAATATTCCATCGTATATATGTACCACATCTTCTTTATCCATTCATCTGTCGATGGACATTTAGGTTGCTTCCATGTCCTGGGTATTGTAAATAGCGCTGCAGTGAATATTGGGGTGCATGTGTCTTTTTGAATTATGGTTTTCTCTGGGTATATGCCCAGTAGTGGGATTGCTGGGTCGTATAGTAATTCCATTTTTCGTTTTTCAAGGAACCCTTATATTGTTCTCCATAGTAGCTGTATCAATTTACATTCCCACCAACAGTGCAAGAGGGTTCCCT
>RJWK010040030.1:0-20138 GCA_004363435.1 Platanista minor | reverse complement strand
GTGGGTCAAAAAGGATCTTGCTGTGATTTATGTCAGAGTGTTCTGCCTATGTTTTCCTTGAAGAGTTTTATAGTGTCTGGCCTTACATTTAGGTCTTTAATCCATTTTGAGTTTCCTTTTGTGTATGGTGTTAGGGAGTGTTCTAATTTCATTTTTTACATGTAGCTGTCCAGTATTCCCAGAACCACTTATTGAAGGGGCTGTCTATTGACCACTGTATATTCTTGCCTCCTTTATCAAAAAAATGGTGACCATAAGTGTGTGGGTTTATCTCTGGGCTTTCTATTCTGTTCCATTGATCTATTTTACTGTTTTTGTGCCAGTACCATACTGTCTTGATTACTGTAGCTTTGTAGTATAGTCTGAAATCTGGGAGCCTGATTCCTCCAGCTCCGTTTTTCGTTCTCAAGATTGTTTTGGCTATTCACAGTCTTTTGTGTTTCCATACAAATTGTGAACTTCTGTGTTCCAGTTCAGTGAAAAACGGCAGTGGTAGTTTGATACGTATTGCATTGAATCTGTAGATTGCTTTGGGTAGTAGAGTCATTTTCACAAGGTTGATTCTTCAAATCCAAGAACATGGTATTTGTCGCTCCATCTGTTTGTATCATCTTTAATTTCTTTCATCAGTGTCTTATAGTTTTCTGCATACAGGTCTTTTGTCTCCTTAAGTAGGATTATTCCTACTTAAGTAGGTTTATTCCTAGGTATTTTATTCTTTTTGTTGCAATGCTAAATGGGAGTGTTTCCTTAATTTCACACTTTCAGATTTTTCATCATTAGTGTATAGGATTGCAAGAGATTACCGTGCATTAATTTTGTATCCTGCTACGTTACAAAATTCATTGATTAGCTCTAGTAGTTTTCTGGTAGCATCTTTAGGATTCTCTATGTACAGTATCATGTCATCTGCAAAGAGTTTACTTCTTCTTTTCCGATTTGGATTCCTTTTATTTCTTTTTCTTGTCTGACTGCTGTGGCTGAAACTTCCAAAACTCTGTAGAATAATAGTGGTGAGAGTGGGCAACACTGTCTTGTTTCTGATATTAGTGAAAATGGTTTCAGTTTTTCACCATTGAGAACGATGTTGGCTGTGGGCTTGTCAGATATGGCCTTTATTATGTTGAGGAGAGTTCCATCTATGCCTATCATAAATGGGTATTGAATTTTGTCAGAAGCTTTCTCTGCATCTATTGAGATGATCATATGGTTTTTATCCTTCATTTTGTCAATATTGTGTATCACATTGACTGATTCGCATATATTGAAGAATCCTTGCATTCCTGGGATAAACCCACTTGATTATGGTGTATGATCCTTTTAATGTGCTGTTGGATTCTGTTTGCTAGTATTTTGTTGAGGATATTTGCATCTATGTTCATCAGTGATATTGGCTTGTAGTTTTGTTTGTGACATCCCTCTCTGGTTATGCTATCAGGGTGATGGTGGCCTCACAGAATGAGTTTGGGAGTGTTCCTGTCTCTGCTGTATTTTGAAAGAGTTTGAGAAGGATAGGCGTTAGCTCTTCTCTACATGTTTGACAGAATTTGCCTGTGAAGCCGCCTGGTCCTGGGCTTTTGTTTGTTGGAAGATTTTTAATCACAGTTTCAATTTCAGTGCTTGTGATTGGTTTGTTTATATTTTCTATTTCTTCCTAGTTCAGTCTCGGAAGGTTGTGCTTTCCTAAGAATTTGTCCATTTCATCCAGGTTGTCCATTTTATTGGCATAGAGTTGCTTGTAGTAATCTCTCATGATCCTTTGTATTTCTGCAGTGTCAGTTGTTACTTCTCCTTTATCATTTCTAACTCTATTGATTTGAGTCTTCTCCCTTTTTTTGTTGACGAGTATGGCTAATGCTTTTTCAATTTTGTTTACCTTCTCAAAGAGCCAGCTTTTAGTTTTATTGATCTTTGCTATCATTTCCTTCATTTCTTTTTCATTTATTTCTGATCTGATGTTTATGATTTCTTTCCTTCTTCTAACTATGGGATTTTCTTGTTCTTTCGCTAATTGCTTTAGGTGTAAGGTTAGGTTGTTTATTTGAAATGCTTCTTGTTTCTTAAGGTAGGATTGTATTGCTATAAACTTCCCTCTTAGAACTGCTTTTGTGGCATCCCATAGGTTTTGGTTCGTCATGTTTTCATTGTCATTTGTTTCTAGGTATTTTTTGATTTCCTCTTTGATTTCTTCAGTGATCTCTTGGTTATTAAGTAGTGTATTGTTTAGCCTCCATGTGTTTGTATTTTTTCACATATTTCTTCCTGTAATTGATATCTAGTCTCATAGCGTTGTGGTCAGAAAAGATACTTGATATGATTTCAATTTTCTTAAACTTACCAAGGCTTGATTTGTGACCCAAGATATGATCTATCCTGGAGAATGTTCCATGAGCACTTGAAAAGAAAGTTTATTCTGTTGTTTTTGGATGGAATGCCCTATAAATATCAATTAAGTCCATGTTGTTCAATGTATCATTTAAAGCTTGTGTTTCCTTACTTATTTTCATTTTAGATGATCTGTCCATTGGTGAAAGTGGGTTGTTAAAGTCCCCTACTATGATTGTGTTACTGTCGATTTCCCCTTTATGGCTGTTAGTAGTTGCCTTATGTATTGAGGTGCTCCTGTGTTGGGTGCCTAAATATTTACAATTGTTATATCTTCTTCTTGGATCGACCCCTTGATCATGATGTAGTGTCCTTCTTTGTCTCTTGTAATAGTCTTTATTTTAAAGTCTATTTTGTCTGATATGAGAATTGCTACTCCAGCTTTCTTTTGACTTCCATTTGCATGGAATATCTTTTTCCATCCCCTCACTTTCAGTCTGTATATGTCCCTAGGTCTGAAGTGGGTATCTCGTAGACAGCATATATACGGGTCTTGTTTTTGTATCCATTAGGCTAGTCTATGTCTTTTGGTTGGAGCATTTAATCCATTTACATTTAAGGTAATTATTGATATGTATGTTCCTACTACGATTTTCTTAATTGTTTTGGGTTTGTTATTGTAGGTCTTTTCCTTCTCTTGTGTTTCCTGCCTAGAGAAGTTCCTTTAGCATTTGTTGTAAAGGTGGTTTGGTGGTGCTGAAGTCTCTTAGCTTTTGCTTGTCTGTAAAGGTTTTAATTTCTCTGTCATATGTGAATGAGATCCTTGCTGGGTAGAGTAATCTTGGTTGTAGGTTCTTCCCTTTCATCACTTTAAATATGTCCTGCCACTCTCTTCTGGCTTGCAGAGTTTCTGCTGAAAGATCAGCTGTTAACCTTATGGGGATTCCCTTGTGTGTTATTTGTTGTTTTTCCCTTGCTGCTTTTAATATTTTTTTTTTGTATTTAATTTTTGATAGTTTGATTAATATGTGTCTTGGCATGCTTCTCCTTGGATTTATCCTGTATGGGACTCTCTGCGCTTCCTGAACTTGATTAACTATTTCCTTTCCCATATTAGGGAAGTTTTCAACTATAATCTCTTCAAATATTTTCTCAGTCCCCGTCTTTTTCTCTTCTTCTTCTGGAACCCCTATAATTCGAATGTTGGTGCATTTGCTGTTGTCCCAGAGGTCCCTGAGACTCTCCTCAATTCTTTTCATTCTTTTTTCTTTATTCTGTTCTTCAGTAGTTATTTCCACTATTTCATCTTCCAGGTCACTTATTCGTCTTGTGCCTCAGTTATTCTGCTATTGATTCCTTCTAGAGAATTTTCAATTTCATGTATTGTGTTGTTCTTCATTGTTTGTGTGCTCTTTAGTTCTTCTAGGTCCTTGTCAAAGGTTTCTTGTATTTTCTCCATTCTATTTCCAAGATTTTAGGTCATCTTTAGTATCATTATTCTGAGTCCTTTTTCAGGTAGACTGCCTATTTCCTCTTCATTTGTGTGGTCTGGTGCGTTTTTACCTTGCTCCTTCATCTGCTGTGTGTTTCTCTGTTTTCTCATTTTTCTTCACTTACTGTGTTTGGGGTCTCCTTTTCGCAGGCTGCAGTTTCATAGTTCCCGTTGTTTTTGGTGTCTGCCCCCAGCGGCTAAAGTTGGGTCAGTGGGCTGTATAGGCTCCCTGATGGATGGAACTAGTGCCTGTGTTCTGGTGGATGAGGCTAGATCTTGTCTTTCTGGTGGGCAGATCCATGTCTGGTGTTGTGTTTTGGGGTGTCTGTGACCTTATTACAATTTTAGGCAGCCTCTCTGCCAATGGGTGGGGCTGTGTTCCTGTCTTGCTAGTTGTTTGGCATAGGGTGTCCAGCACTGTAGCTTGCTGGTCGTTGAGTGGAGCTGGGTCTTAGAATTGAGATGGAGATCTCTAGGAGATTTTCGCCATTTGATATTACATGCGGCTGGGAAGTCTCTGGTGGACCAATGTCCTGAACTCGGCTCTCCCACCTCAGAGGCACAGGCCTGATGACCAGCCAGAGCACCAAAAGCCTGTCAACCACACATCTCAGAATAAAAGGGAGAAAAAAATAAAGAAAGAAAGAAGAAAATAAAATAAAAGTTATTAAAATAAAAAATAATTAAAAATTTAAAAAGTAATTAAAAGAAAGAAAAAACGAGAGCAACCAAACCAAAAAACAAATCTACCAATGATAACAAGCACTAAAAACTATACTAAAAAAAAACAAAAAAACAAAAACAGACAGAACCCTAGGACAATGAAATGGTAAAAGCAAAGCTATACAGACAAAATCACACACAGAAGTATACACATACACACTCACAAAAATAGAAGAAGGAAAAAAATATATATATGGTTGCTCCCAAAGTCCACTGCGCCTCAGTTGGGATGATTCATTGTCTATTCAGGTATTCCACAGATGCAGGGTACATCAAGTTCATTATGGAGATTTAATCAGCTGCTCCTGAGGCTGCTGGGAGAGATTTCCCTTTCTCTTCTTTGTTGGCATAGCTCCTGGGGTTCAGCTTTGGGTTTGGCCTCACCTCTGAGTGTAAGTCGCATGAGGGTGTCTGTTCCCCGCCAAGACAGGACGGGGTTAAAGTAGCAGCTAATTCAGTGGCTCTTGCTCACTCAGGCCAGGGGAGGGAAGGGTACGGAATGCGTGGTGAGCCTGCAGCGGCCGAGGCCAGCACGACCTTGCACCAGCCTGAGGCACGCTGTGCATTCTCCCAGGGAAGTCGTTCCTGGATCACAGGACTCTGGCAGTGGCGGGCTGCACAGGCTCCCAGGAGGGGAGGTGTGGACAGTGGCCTCTGCTCGCACACAGGCATCTTGGTGGCTACAGCAGCAGCCTTAGTGTTTCTTGCCCATCTCTGGTCTCCGCGCTGATAGCTGCGGCTCGTGCCCGTCTCTGGAGCTCCTTTAAGTGGCGATCTTAACCCCCTCTCCTCGCGCACCAGGAAACAAAGAGGGGAGAAAAAGTGTCTTGTCTCTTCGGCAGGTCCAGACTTTTTCCCAGACTCCCTCCCAGCTAGCCGTGGCGCACTAGCCCCTTCAGGCTGTGTTCAGGCTGCCAACCCCAGTCCTCCCCCTGGGATCCGACTGAAGTCCGAGCCTCAGCTCCCAGCCCCACCCGCCTCAGGGGGTGAGCAGACAAGCCTCTCGGGCTGGTGAGTGCTGGTTGGCACCGATCCTCTGTGCGGGAATCTCTCCACTTTGCCCATTGCACCCCTGTGGCTGTGCTCTCCTCTGTGGCTCTGAAGCTTGCCCCCTCTGCCACCCACAGTCTCTGCCCATGAAGGGCCTTCCTAGTGTGTGGAAACTTTTCCTCCTTCATAGCTCCCTCCCACTGGTGCCGGTCCCGTCCCTATTCTTTTGTCTCTGTTTTTTCTTCTGACCTACCCAGGTATGTGGGGCATTTTTTGCCTTTTGGGAGGTCTGAGGTCTTCTGCCAGCTATCAGTAGGTGTTCTGTAGGGGTTGTTCCACATGTAGATGTATTTCTGATGTATTTGTGGGGAGGGAGGTAATCTCCATGTCTTACTCTTCCGCCATCTTGAAGCTCCTTGATAAGGTTTATTAGAAGAGCTGAGATGCTTCAGAGAAAGTCACTTTTGCATATGAAAGCAAAGAACTTAAATATCTTACACACCTCTATCAATTAAAATACGCATTTATTACATTAATATATTTTAAAAGCAATGTAGAATGAGGATCTGGCAATATTCCTAGAAGAATCTAGTTGAAATACACATAGTTGAGATTTATTGATCATTTGTCCTTAAGAAATTAAGTGGAAAGCTTTAAAGAAGGACACTCTGCCAAAGAATAACCCATAAAACAAAAGATAAAAGTATGAGTCATAGAATTATAGAGTTAGAAAAGATATAGTCCTACCATTTATTTTCAAATTAAGAAACTTAGGTCCATTGTGAGGTGTTATTTTCCAAGTCACACAGAAAGTTAGTTCAGTGGTGGGAGTAGTAATCAGATCAGAGCTCTCTTCCTCAATGAGGGTGAACTTCACCAATGCAATTTTGTTTCACAGATTATTTACTGATTATAAAAATAAGGTAAAGCCATGATTATTGTTAAATGAGAAGAAGCTGCAGAGAAATGTATATAGCATGATTTCATATTTTTAAAACATAAGCAACATCTACCTGTCTATCTATCTATCTATCATCTTTCTGTTTGTAACTGCATGAAAGAAACTGAAGGAAAGCGCAAGTATATACTCCATGTTAACACTGGATATTCATAGGAATGATAAAGCAAGGGGGTAAGAAAAAAAGTAAGAAAACAGAGTTTTGTGAAATGGTAATATGAAAATGAGGATTGCAAAATTCTATCTATAAAATTATTAATACATAAAAATTGACTGTGCACATAGACAAAGGCTAGAAGGTCACTAGAATATGTACACAGACCAGGACATGGACAAAAGAAAAAAAATCATTTGATTGGTGTTGGTTTATGGATATATTAAAAACTTGTGCAGTTATTTAAAAATAGTTTTTGCAGTAACAAAAACTAAAAATAAATCAAATGAATCCCCTTTCTGCAACCACTGAAACACACCTATTTTAATTTAGAACTAATAAAAAGACTTAATCACATATTCAATAAGGTGTTCACTAGGCAAAATTTAACCACTGATGGCTATAACATTTATATGTTTCACTTATAAGTGTTTATGTATATGTGTTTGCATATTTGTGACTCTGCATAAATTGCAATTTGTTTATCATTTTATTTATTTACTAAATTGGCATATACTTTCTTCTAGTGAATGGTGTAGACAATGAAAATAAAAGTAACGTACACTCACTCTGAAAATTTCGGAATATTTAGGAGAGCAGAAAATAAAAATCACTGATACTGGGGCTTCCCTGGTGGCTCAGTGGTTGAGAGTCCGCCTGCCGATGCAGGGGACACGGGTCCGTGCCCCGGTCCGGGAAGATCCCACACGCCGCGGAGCAGCTGGGCCCGTGAGCCATGGCCGCTGAGCCTGCGCGTCCGGAGCCTGTGCTCCGCAGCAGGAGAGGGAGGCCACAGCAGTGAGAGGCCCGCGTACCACACACACAAAAAATCACTGATAGGGCTTCCCCGGTGGCGCAGTGGTTGGGAGTCCGCCTGCCAATGCAGGGGACGCAGGTTCGTGCCCCGGTCCAGGAAGATCCCACATGCCACAGAGCGGCTGGGCCCGTGAGCCATGGCCGCTGAGCCTGTGCGTCCGGAGCCTGTGTTCCGCAACGGGAGAGGCCACAGCAGTGAGAGGCCCGCAAACCGCAAAAAACAAAAACAAAAACAAAAACAAAACAAAACAAAAATCACTGATAATATCACCCAGTGATATTCACAGTTAATTTTTTTGCATATGTCCTTCCAGATGTTTTTCATGCATGTGTATTAAAAAAATGGGATACAATTTACTTGGTTATCTACTTTTTTCACTAAGTAGTATATTATGGCTATATTTCCATGGTAGTAAATATAGATACAATGTCATTTTTAATTAGCTATTTAACATTTTATCATAAGGAATTACAGTAACTCATTTTACAAATTTTCTATTAATGGTGATTTGGTTTGATTCTATTTCTTAAATGATCATAAACAATGCTGATATGAACATCTTTATATACATATATTTTGCTCTTGTCCTGTTGTTTCCTTAGGATACATTCGTAAAAGTAATATTGCTGGGTACCCCTGTTCTTAAATTTATATAACTCTCTAGAAGTTTCTACTTAAGTATCAAAAATACTAGTAGATGAGAAGCCCTTTGTTACCAGAATAGTGTATCATAGAAACAACCAGTACAAGCTATGAAGTTTTTCTCATGGGTAAGTGACCCATGTTTATCACTTCATTCTTCATTGTATTCTGGGAAAAAGAATTTGTATCTAAAAGTAATCATTATGATGATCCATAACTTATGAAGGCCTGTTGTCTATATTTCAAATTACTCCCAATTATTTTTACTTCCGACTCTCTTACAAGTATGAGGTTGTTAATGGTGGACTTTGTAAAATGCACTGACATTTATATAGAAGTCATGCAACTAGTATTTTTAAAGTGTCTATAAAGGAGACTCTTTGCACTGTTTTTCAGCTTAATGGTGAATGGGCAAGGGGGTATGGTCTATCAAAAATATCAGCCATATCCTGAAGATACTCATAATATATTAGAAATAATGGGCCATTATCCATCCTTTGTTTCACTGGAAATTTTTTTAAGAGAAATATGGATAGAAGGGACTTGAAAAACTAAGTTTTTAACAATTTGAGCTTCCCAGTGATAGAATATATTGGCTCTGGAAGTAGTGAGCAGATGTTGATTGAGCATATATGAAAGATGTTATGGAAAGTATTTCGGTATAACTACAGTAGAAGATGGCACTTGCTCACCTCTCTAGGCCTCTTCTAGAAGGTTAAATATTTCATTGAATTGAAAACAGTGTACCAGTTCTAACTATTGATACATCATAGGCAAATATTAGGCCACAGAATAACACCCAACTATTTCATACTTAAGAGAAAACAAATTTCACATATGAATATTACTTGTAATTTCAAAACCAGAGAATCTCAGCCATATTTTAGTGATCAAAATCTTTATTATGTAGGTTATTTTAGTTTTTAATGATTATTTGGAATAGTCATTAAAAGATGTTAAATAAATTTTAGTGTCTATTGTGCTAAGGACACAATTATTTTGTTGATTAAACACTATCTCTTGATAAAGATTAGTTAACTCATGCTAGCCTAATGATTACTGTACCTCACACTCTTACATGGTTATTCTATTATTAAGGAGTTTCTTAGATTTAATCTATCTGAAAAAAAACTAAGTTACTCAGTGAAGTGTTACAGAAAATAATAATAAAAATTAATCCTCTCTTGATTTAGACAAAATAGTGTGCCTGTATGCTAACGTATGCCACTACCCACCTCCCCGAGTTGGTTCTATTAAAGATAGTGCTGTAAAAAGAAATAAAAATAAAAAATAAGTTATGCCTGTTGCAAAGCATTTCACAGAGAGGCTTTTATGTGCCATTTAACAGTTCATGGAAAAAATATTACTGGAGGAAAGGAAAATTCTTCCTCTGAAAATAAGTGAAACCCAAGTCATTATTAGCATATGCATTCACTTTTGGGAGGTAGGAGATATTCAGGTTTGTGATTCATTTAAATATATGACCGTGTGACCTGTGCTTTGAGAGGGCTTTGGGGTTTAAGCTAAAGTCTTCCATACCAATAGTTAGGCTTTGCTAAGAGAAAGTGGTTGGTTTTTACATGTAAACATCTCAATTGGCTCCCCATAGTGCATATGCTTATGAATTGAACTAAAGAGAAAGAAGCAAAGGGCTGGCTTCTGTTGTTCTTTATAGTAACATATTTTATTGACAGAAGTATGAACTTCTGGAAGAAACAAACCTAGGTTTGAAGCAGCTGACTTTGACAAGTTACCCTTTCTTAGCCTTTCTTCATCTATAAAATGGGTACAATAATACCTCACTGAGTTATTTGGAGAACTGAATGCTCACAGGAGTAAACTGCGCAGCATATGGCACACAGTAAGAATGGAATACAATTCAGCTTCTTTCCTCTTTGTCATTTCTCTAATAGGGCAACTCTAGGAAATTGTAAATACATTTTTTTAAAAAGTGTTCTCCTAGAGTTTGAGGAGTGATATTCCTATCAGCAGCCTTAGCAGGAGGACAGCTATCAGCTACATTGATGGCAAAGAACCTCCGGATGCAGATCTAAACTGTGTGAGTAAATATCAGGGGCCTGGAAGCAACCAAAACATCAGGGAGGAGCAGCTTCTGGGGCTGTGGAGATGTCTGTGGTAGCCACTTAGAAATAGACTCTCTTTGGGGAAAGGATCATGTGAGCTCTCTCTGTTCCTGTAGGCCAGGGAAAAGGTAGAGCTTAGCTCAGGAGGAGAGAACATTTACTCTGCCTTAGTGAGTCCCTATGGAAGGACTCTAAGGAAGGACT
Source organism: Platanista minor (assembly GCA_004363435.1). Lineage (NCBI taxonomy): Eukaryota > Metazoa > Chordata > Mammalia > Artiodactyla > Platanistidae > Platanista > Platanista minor. Next base: position 9,749 of record RJWK010040030.1, on the reverse strand, counting down.
CTAAGGACTCTATGGAAGGACTCTCCATGGAAGGTCTCTAAGGCTATAAGGAACCCTGCACTGTAACCTGGCCCTCAGACTCTTGGAGGAAGAGAAGCAAAAGCTTAGAAAGCAGGGCTGTGGATTATTGTTAACTGCTGCTTTCAGAGCTATGTTTCTCCAGCAAATAACTTAAGAGTTGCTTTATCTATCCAATATAGACAGTGTACTCTATGGTAAAATCTTTTACAAATCATTTTAAATTAAAATTTAGATGAAATTCATACATTGGCAAAAGTAGATTTTTAAAAGATAAGACTCTAGAATATTTCTCTTTGAATACAATTCAACCTTAAGTATAAGGACAAAAATCCCAGCCTCAAAAAATACCTTTTAACTAAATACTATTTTTTATATTCAGGTACCTGAGATCAATCTAATATAGTCCGTATACCTAAAGTTCTTGTAGCAGGAGATGAGTGAGGCCAGTTTAGAAATAGGAGGGTGTTTATAAGATTATCAGCCACCCCTGGACTGTCAAGTCTGGGCACTTGGTTACTTTGCATATTTGCTGTTGTGTAACAATAAGCAGATCCTGTGGAGCCAATTATTGCCTCCACTTTACTTAAGTGATCCTCAATCTTATCAAGAAAATCATCAACTTGATGCTTGGAAAGTGTGACAACATGAAGTAGTTCCAATGAATATGGTAAATTTCCTAACATGAAAGTACTTCCTTGTGATACAAAGACAATGGTTAAGAAATAAAACTTCAAGAAAGACTCCACATGAAAAAAACTTAGAATATGAATAGCTATATCTTAACTACAGTTTTTACTGATCAAGAAGAAAGATATTCCAAGTATCTTCCTGTGTGGTGTACACTCTAATTAGAAAGGTAAGTCATGCATACCTGGATAAGAAGGTAAGAGAATTTATATTTATTGATCACCTGCTATGTTTTAGGCTACAGTAGTACAATCATATAATTTAACCTTGCAGGAATCTTATGAGATGGTTGTTAAAACTCTGAATTTATAGGGGAAGAAACTGAGACCAAAGAGGTCACAAAGCCACTGAGGTGTAACATTGAGATCTGAAGCCAAATCTATCTAACCTTAAAATCTGTTCTCTGAAAAAATCGTATACATGGCTTTACACGATGACATAGAACGCATTATCATATCACATATACAGCATCACCAAACAGCAGGATGTTCTACATAATATGAGGTATTGATATAACTGAATCCTACTGCCAATGCCAATTTGTTTGGCATTTAAGTCTGATTTCAAGTGGGAAACCAGACATTATGTTTGTGAAAACCATCCATTAATATTAGTCTGAGTGAGAATCTAAGGGATTGACCTAAAATAAATTCAGTAAATGTTATTTACTTTTATTTCTATCTTAGTCCTGGAGAGTTGGGGCTGCCAGATAAGCTTCAAACTACTGTATAATTGCTGAGGAAATTTTTTTAAAAGAGAGAAAAATGATTTCTATGGGTGAAACTAGTTATACGATTCTTAAAGACTGCTCAAACTTTGAGCTGGTTCATATTTTTAGGAATGAAGATGGAAGAGTTTCAACTCCCTTCCTGGTCCAATAAATATTTTGTTTACAAAAATACCTGAAATTGCAAATGCAAGTGGGGCGGGCAAAGGGCAAACAAAACCAATGAAACGTAAGGGGCAAGAGCATGGAAAATTTAATGCTGATCCTTGATCCATCATGTATCTCCACTGCTTATGATTTTAGTCTCCCAATCACCTTCTGAGGTTTTTAGCAACAAACATCACAAATGCTCATAAAACTATGCATCTGTGATGAAGCCAGTTGTAGTGCTTGGCTCAGTGGCCTTCTAAAACAAAATTCTAGTTGCCGACAACACAATACTAGGTAAAGTACCATTGTCTCTTGCTCACGCTAAATTTACTTCCCATTGATTTTATTGCACATCTCTTCCTCATTGTCAAGCAAAAAGAGAATACTCAGATTTCATAAAAATAATTTAGAACATTTAAATCAACACATTCTAAAGGGACTTCCTTGGTGGCACAGTGGTTAAGAATCCGCCTGCCAGTGCAGGGTACCTGGGTTTGATCCCTGGTCCGAGAAGATCCCACATGCTGCGGAGCCTGTGTGCCACAACTACTGAGCCTGTGCTCTAGAGTCCGTGAGCCACAACTACTGAGCCCGCGTGCCACAACTACTGAAGCCCGTGAGCCTAGAGCCCGTGCTCCACAACAAGAGAAGCCACCGCAGTGAGAAGCCTGCGCACCGCAACAAAGAGTAGCCCCCGCTCACTGCAACTAGAGAAAGCCCGTGCACAGCAACGAAGACCCAACGCAGCCAAAACAAACAAACATCTAGATTATTCTCTTCTCCTTGCCGGGGTAGCCTGGAGTTTTATGCTCTCTTTTAGTAATTACTCTTCTCTGGTACCACCTGACCGTCGGGCTTGTTATGACCTGCACTCTAACTGACACGCCACAATTCCAGGGAATACAGCAAATTTAACATGAAGGCTGTGGGAGTAGCTGACATTGTAAAGTTCTTAAAAGAAAGGCTGATGTGTGTTTACCTTGATATGCCCACACTGTCTAAAACAGCATCTCCCTCATGATAAGGCAAGGGAGAGCTAAAATTTAATACATGTCTACATGTATCAGACTCTACTTATATGCCATTGTATACGTCTCTACAACGATCCTACATTAATATCTCCATTTCTGTTGATGGGGAAACTGAGTGAGTTGATGAAGATCAAGCAGCTAGTAAATAGCAGGACTGATATTTGAATTTGAATTTGATATTTGAAGTCTGTCTGACTTATTACTCCACCATGTGATTTCCTGGCCACACTCAGTACCCGATACATTATTTGTGGAATGTCATCTTCACGGGGTTGTCTATCACTTCTCTAGCTCTGTCTAGTCTCGAGAGGGAAAAGCCTGCACCACTAAAGCTGTAATTCACAAATGGCCTAATGGCCAATTGGAATGCCACATGTTATGGCCAAACACTTAGTGCATAACTAGTGTGTAATTAAGAAGTGAAAATTAAGGCGCATACAGAACCAGTCTTTGTTAATAGTAATGATGCTTTGGGGACTGAGTCTCTTCATTTTCATGATCACTGTAGAAAAATAGTAAATAAAGGCAGTGGGTAGGATGGTGATCTGAGAGGTGAGACGAGGGTAATTTAAGGGAAAATAATCTGTGGATTTATTTATTATTAAAATGCCCTTCAAAGGCAATTTTGCCTGAGTGGCAATTTTAACATTTGCACTTATTTTCATTATAATAAAGTTTATGATATTTTCACAATTCTATGGTACTATCTGAAGAATTTTACATTAGAATGTTCAATGTCACCTAAGTCTTCCAACAGAGAAGCATTAAATCTCTGCTGGAATACTCTCAGTAACAGGGAACTTACTATGATAGGAAAATACATTCTTACCTTCACATCAGTCAAAAATCTGCATTCCTACAGCTTTCTTGAAATTATTCTGTAAGCATATCTTTAAGAACTATATGGCAACATACATTCTTAGGCTAGTTCTCTGGATACTGTAAAAGTCCTCAATGTTTATCAGCATTTCTGTGTGAGAGAGCTAGCTAGACATGCCATCAAGCTTGTGTCACTGAACAAATGAACATAATTTTGGTACTTTTTTTCATAATTTTTCAGTTTTTAAAATCTAAAACAGACACGTGTTTTTGAAAAAAAACCTGTCTAGTCTTTTAAGAAATTATCATTTAATTAACATGGAGCCCAGCCATATTAGAACAATTTAAGTTCATACTTGTCCCAGCATAGGAGCAAGGAGTGAGGTGCTCCTGCAAGGGTATCATTTAGACCTGAATATTCCCTTCACTGACTGCAACCCCAGATTTCAATGTCACTTCTTGTCTACCCAGGCCCAGTGCACCAGAAGAGAGCGCTTCTCCAACTTTCTTGTGCTTAACAGTCACTTAGAGTGCTGTTTAAAAGACTCTGGTGACTATCAAAGGGCCACAAGGACTGTAACTGTTTACCCTATGCTATATTTAGGCTTCTCTCCTGCAGACCTTAATCTTATCATCTCTACAGAAACATCAACTATCACTACTAACTTAAAGTTTTAAATGACCTTCCACCCTTGAGCTTTAATTATAGGGAAGAAAACAATACTTTGTAAGGGTGATTGCAGAACCGACTATTTGTGAGACACTCTGCTAGGTATTCTGGGATACAAGAAGATGAATAACACATAGTTCTTGTATTACTGGAGCTTACAATTTAGGAGAAGTTGTTAATCACTTTGGCCAGGATGAATGGGACGTTTTACGGAATGAGAAATACTAGTGTGTTGTTACCATGTTCTACAACACTTTGAATTGCTTCATACTTAGCTCTACATAAAGTTGGAACTTCATTAATGTTAACTGGCATAGTAAAATAGCACATGGGGAAAAATCTCTCAATTTGCTAAACAGTATAATTGATGTTGTTTAGAGGTTATAGTTGTTTGGTATGGAAAAGAATAATTTGTAGCTACTATTGTTATGGTAAAACATGAAATTATCTATAGACTCCTAACATTTTATAGCTAGTTCTTGATCACATTTATTCCTTACAACATAGAGGAGAGGTTTCCTTACTTGTGTTCTCACCATTAATTTCTTCAAGTTCACTGTTAATTCCAACATCTATGGAACTCATTATTTTGTCAATCTGTGAGAAACAAAAACCATATAAAGGAATTATTACACTCACTTTTAGTGTTGCACTTTTATTTATTTTTTATTTAAAAATTTTAAATTTATTTTTATTTTTTATACAAATTTTAAAGGTTAGTTTCCATTTACAGTGATTACAAAATATTGGCTATATTCCCTGTGTTGTACAATACATCCTTGAGCCTATCTTACAGCCAATAGTTTGTACCTCTTAATCCCCCACCCTATATTGCCCCCCTCCCCTGCCACTGGTAACCACTAGTTTGATTTCTATATCTGTGAGTCTGCTTCTTTTTTGTTATAGTCACTAGTTTGTTATATTTTTTAGATTCCATATATATGTGATATAATATAGTATGTCTTTCTCTGTTTGACTCATTTCACTTAGCATACAGCATTGCATTTTAAAATACTTTCAAATGCCAGAAGCATATATGCTTTTTTTTTCCAGAAGCATATATTCTTGATATTATTACCATTGCAATACAACAATTAAGAGACCGACAGAGAAAGGTTTAAAGGTAGGCAGACATCTTTTGAAATGCTTTTAGAAATACAAATTATATTTCCCTTTCTTAAATTTTCAAAATCATCTTGCCTTTTCTTTGTATTTCCTAAAATGAACTTTGTTTGGACCTACATGGGTCAGTAAGTTAGAAGTTGTGTATTCTTTAAACTCAGGTGGGGAAGGAGCTGAAGATAAATTCACGTGACAATGTCTACCCTCTCGGGCATACTTCCTCTTCTGTCTGAGAGCATGTATCTCATCTGACCAGTGAAGCATGACCATTGGAACCAAGTTCTTGTTAAATGGTTTAACCAGCCACAAGCTGATTTGTAGCATGTAATCACAAGAATCTAGTCATGGAAACAACTTGATGCTAAGAGGTAAGTTAAATGCTAATTAATCCTGCCTTGTTCCAAAAAGGATCTCCAGATGTTATTCACAGAGTTAATAAATATAAGAAATGGATAGATCTGAATAAACTATCAATCTACTACTATGGAATTTATTGGAAGATATGACTGTCAGAGCTTTAGCTATTTATGGTTTAATCTCTCTCCTCATCATCCTAGCAACCTTAGTAAGACAGCAGGTTTCAGAAAGGACAATGAGCATTACTTAAATGTCCCATTTTGTTCACCCTGAAACAGATGCATAGAGATTAAGTGATTTTCTCAAACAGCTCAATTCAGAATGTCAATACCAGAACCATTTCCATTTCTAGTTCTCAGAATACTATAGTGACCTATTGTGCTTCAAAACCTAATCCAACCGGCACAATCTTCTGAGAGACAAAATGTGACATGTTAGAATGAAATGCCAGGAAGAGTGTCGTCCATTCTTTGAAGAAATTCAAGAAAAAGCAAGAAACTTCATTATTTTATTATGTAGTCCTCCTCAGGGACAAAGGATGATATTTTATAACCTTACAAGGGCACTTGCTTTCCAAGTAATTCTATGAAATTAAAGACTTTGTCTTTAAGTAGAGCTTAAATTGGTGATACTGGACTGCAACATATTTTTCTTTAATGTCTCTCTAATAGTTGTAAAGGGAAATATTAAGTAATTTGTGTTTTTTGTATGGTACTTGGAGAAAGGCCAGGACCATTCTGTTTATCATTAAGATTATAAAAGTTCTTCTGAAACTATAAGATACTTTAAAGAAGGGAGATGAGCTAACAAAGAGTTTAGCAAGTAACAAAATGATATGGAGCAACAAAAATACAAAGATTTTTCTCAATTTGTCAGCTGCAATGCTTGATAGGACACAATGTGAACATTTTCTTGTACCTCATAGCTAGTTATTACTTCTGCTTGATATCAATTTCTATAGAAACAACAGATTTCCCCACATGTGTTGTTTTCGCACTCACTGTGAAATTATCATGAGACACCTCTAGAACCTTTCCCTTCCACTTGGAACTATATGTGTTTGTTAATTTTTTTTCCTTTGAGAGACTTAAAAAGCTGAAAATCCTTCCCCCAAAACCCCTTCAATGCTAAAGCCTTAAGTAAGGAATAATAAGAACAAATCTTACTTCTTCCCATTCGGAAGTGAAGGATGGCGTTCTTTCAGAATTCCCTTTAGAACTGTGATCAGCAGTTGAAGATTCAGTCCAGTTAACTCTTGATGTTTTTGCATTTGAAGGGTAGGCAATGAGATCAGAATCCGATTTAGAGACATTTTTTGATAAATGCGTGTCGATCAGGGCTTTTGGCAATGACCTTATTCTTCCCAGGGTACAGGCTCTCTCCACAAATCCCCCCGTGTTCACAATCCACTGCTCCCCATTCCGGGATCCACTCCTAGTTGTTCTTGTGCCAACAATGGTATGGTTTTCGAGTTGGTTGCTTTTTTTGTGAAAAATTGTTCTACTGACGACTTTGGGTTTAACTTTCTTAACCAAAGGTTCTGAGTTATTTTCTATTGGAGTCTGCTTGAAAGGCAAAGGACTATTTGCCAAACTGACTTCATCTTTTCCTTCTTCACATTCATCTCTTTTCCCATAGAGATGAAATGGATTTTCAGGGGACTCACAGGCTGGAGAGGATCCATGGAGAAGGCCTGCAAATTGCCCAGGATCATATTCTTTTGGGGGATCATTGTCCTCCTCTTGAGAGAGATCATCTGCAAAAGGGAAAAAGAAGGTCAGGATGCTTGTTTATAAAGGACTCTGAAAGCCCTGATACAACCTGTGCAATGTCCAGACATTTGATTTATTACTACACAGTGATAGCCTCACTTTATGAAATACCCATGAGCCTACAGTGCCATGTATAAAATGAATTTGTGTGTGTGTGTGTGTGTGTGTGTGTGTGTGTGTGTGTGTGTATGAACCAGATCTTCCTGAATTACTTTAGGGTGCATTTCAAAGGTGTGAATTGGGTATTAATTGAGTAATTGCCCACCCTTCTCCTCTGTCCCCAGGGAGTATGTTTTACATTGGATAAAATCAGGTTTTCTTAAAATGGGACACCCACGTTCAAACTCTTGGAGTAAATGAATCATTGTGCAGTAGGACATCAGGCAGGTAAGTCGAGATCATATATAATGACATTCCTTTGTCCTTCTGCCAGCAAATAAATTCAAAAACAAAATCTTGAAAAGAAGTATAATTAGGAGTAATTTAAGGTTAATAACCCTGATAGTGTTACTTCAAATATAAAATTAAGATTAATTCTATACAGATTATATAATTTGGACAAAATGGATCTGTTCAGGCTTAAACACAGGCAAACAATGCAATATCACTAAAAAGTGAGTGTCTTTTACAAGAAACTGATGTTGAGCTACTAACACAATGCTATCTTTCTTTCTTCTATGAAATAGCATTAGTTATTTTTCAATTTCTTTAGATCTTTGAAAATGTAATGCAGAAAAGAAACCACAGATGATAATTTTTATTCTTTATAATTTTTTCTAAGATAAAACGTAAACGTTCGCTGAGATTTAAAATACACCATGCTTTTTTTTAACGACCTAATTTGTCTTTTAAAGACATATTGTGTAAAAACCTGGCCAAAGAAATTAGCATAGGAAGTCAGTTTACTTTTTTGATTGGTCACTTTAATTAATATTCAGCTAAATCAATGAATTTGGTAAGTTGCAGGATACAAAATTAATGCACAGAAATCCTTTGCATTCCTATACACTAATGATGAAAAATATGAAAGAGAAATTAAGGAAACACTCCCATTTACCACTGCAACAAAAAGAATAAAATACCTAGGAATAAACCTACCTAGGGAGACAAAAGACCTGCATGCAGAAAACTATAAGACACTGATGAAAGAAATTAAAGATGATACAAACAGATAGAGAGATATACCATGTTCTTGGATTGGAAGAATCAATATTGTGAAAATGACTATACTACCCAAAGCAATCTACAGATTCAATGCAATCCCTATTAAATTACCAATGGCAATTTTTACAGAAGTAGAACAAAAAATCTTAAAATTTGTATGGAGACACAAAAGACCCCGAATAGCCAAAATGGTCTTGAGGGAAAAAAACAGAGCTGGAGGAATCAGACTCCCTGACTTCAGACTATACTACAAAGCTACAGTAATCAAGACAACATGGTACTGGCACAAAAACAGAAATATAGATCAACGGAACAGGATAGAAAGCCCAGAGATAAACCCATGCACTTATGGTCAGCTTATCTATGACAAAGGAGGCAAGGATATACAATGGAAAAAAGACAGTCTCTTCAATAAGTGGTGCTGGGAAAACTGGACATCTACATGTAAAAGAATGAAATTAGAACAGTCCCTAGCACCATACACAAAAATAAACTCAAAATGCATTAGAGACCTAAATGTAAGACGGGACACTATAAAACTCTTAGAGGAAAACATAGGAAGAACACTCTTTGACATAAATCACAGCAAAATCTTTTTTGATCCACCTCCTAGAGTAATGGAAATAAAAACAAAAATAAACAAATGGGACTTAATGAAACTTAAAAGCTTTTGCACAGCAAAGGAAACTACAAACAAGACGAAAAGACAATCCTCAGAATGGGAGAAAATATTTGCAAATGAATCAACGGACAAAAGATTAATCTCCAAAATATATAAACAACTCATGCAGCTCAATATTAAAAAAACAAACAACCCAATCCCAAAATGGGCAGAAAAACTAAATAGACATTTCTCCAAAGAAGATATAAAGATGGCCGAGAAGCACATAAAAAGATGCTCAACATCACTAATTATTAGAGAAATGCAAATCAAAACTACAATGAGGTATCACCTCACACCAGTTAGAATGGGCATCATCAGAAAATCTACAAACAACAAATGCTGGAGAGGGTGTGGAGAAAAGGGAACCCTCTTGCATTGTTGATGGGAATGTAAATTGATACAGCCACTATGGAGAACAGTATGGGCTTCCTTAAAAAACTAAAAATAGAATTACCATACAACCCAGCAATCCCACTAGTGGGCATATACCCAAAGAAAACCATAATTCAAAAAGAAACATGCACCCCAATGTTCATTGCAGTACTATTTACAACAGACAGGATAT